>CAUJNA010003839.1:2500-35000 GCA_963377175.1 Effrenium voratum | reverse complement strand
ATGTATGTATGTATGTATGTATGTATGTATGTATGTATGTATGTATGTATGTATGTATGTATGTATGTATGTATGTATGTATGTATGTATGTATGTATGTATGTATGTATGTATGTATGTATGTATGTATGTATGTATGTATGTATGTATGTATGTATGTATGTATGTATGTATGTATGTATGTATGTATGTATGTATGTATGTATGTATGTATGTATGTATGTATGTATGTATGTAATGTATGTATGTATGTATGTATGTATGTATGTATGTATGTATGTATGTATGTATGTATGTATGTATGTATGTATGTATGTATGTATGTATGTATGTATGTATGTATGTATGTATGTAATGTATGTATGTATGTATGTATGTATGTATGTATGTATGTATGTATGTATGTATGTATGTATGTATGTATGTATGTATGTATGTATGTATGTATGTATGTATGTATGTATGTATGTATGTATGTATGTATGTATGTATGTATGTATGTATGTATGTATGTATGTATGTATGTATGTATGTATGTATGTATGTAATGTATGTATGTATGTATGTATGTATGTATGTATGTATGTATGTATGTATGTAATATATGTATGTATGTATGTAGGTAGGTAGGTAGGTAGGTGTGGATGTATGTATGTATGTATATATATATATATGTTTGTGTGTGGTGTTTGTGTGCGGGTTGGCCAACGTCAGTGCCGATTGGTTTCCCGCCTATGTGCAAACAAGCGTTCGACGCAATGCACGACTTATCCTGCCACAAGGGCAAGACTATCATCCCAATGGCTTGGAAGCCTTGCATTTTTGAGGCCATGATTTGGGGAACGGATCCTGCTATCCCAAATTGCCCGGCTGCCCAACCAACTAAAACCACATGAAGCGGCAATCCCTGGTCCACATTCTAAGTGTTTCTTGTTTTCCTGTTTCTACTGGTGGTTGTGCATGCAATTGCCCATGAAACGTACGCCGCTTGATCGACCCAACTAAAAAGGCAGCACATGCAACCTTCACCCACTGCTGGCGCATGACCCAATTGGGGAGCAATTGGGACACATCGCCCCGGACTCAAGTTCTTGAACCAAAGTGCATGGGTCTTCGGGTGGCTGTGGGTCAAACATGGGTATCCCAAACGGGTTGCCCTGATAAATGAAACCAAGGACTAAAACCTGCGGTCCAATTCCTGGTGGTTTAGTTATCCAAATTGCCATAAAGTTGGCCAATCGCCATGAGGTTGATTTCGGATTGAAATAGGTTGCCCTGATAAATGAAACCAAGGACTAAAACCTGCGGTCCCCTAGTGGTTTGATCTATAATGTTAACCCCGGATTAATAAACCCCTGGTTGATTAATAGGGTGGTGTCCCCTTTTAGTGGGGGTTCATCACTTTTGGAGGGAACACCCCCCAAAAAAATGGGACGGGTTTATTAATCCTGGGTCAACCGGGGTGGCTCGCAGGAACTGCTGGCCGCGCAGTTCCTGAAGTTGGCGCGGCGCCTGGGCTACGGTGGCCCCCTGGGCAGGCAGGCGCTAAGGGCGGCGCAGCGGCAGACGCCCCTGCACTCCAGGCGCGGTGCGAAGCCTTTTGGGGCTGGAAGGTGAGCCACTCCCAGTTGCCCAGTGGATTCCGTCCTTTTTCCCCTTTTCTTTGGGGGAAAGGGTTTTTCTTTGAGCTCAACCAAACCAAAAACATGGATGCCCTTTTTTCCCATGCCCACTGGGCATTTGTGTACTCAATGCCGACTCAATGCGACTGCATATCCAACATGGGATCTATTTCGAGGGTAAGCCTTTAAAAGTGGGTGAATATTGCATATAGAGTGCTTGGCTAGTAATGTCCAACATGTGACCGGTTTTGCGAAAGCAACCCTTCGGAGTCCGGCCCCGCGGATTTTTTGGCGGCCCCCCGGAAGTGTAGAAGACCCGGAGCACGCAGCTGCTCCAATCAAGCAAGGGGGAGGAGCTGCGCACTAAAATCAGCGCAGTCAGCTCCCAGACTAGGCATGAGGCTTTGAATTGCTGGACGCAAGCACGAGCTTACTGAGCACCAGCATGCACCAGCCAAGTACTTTCCTGAATGGGCACGTGCTATCGCAGACTGTGTATCTTGCTTGCTTCTTCAGCGCGTAGCGTAAACTTGCGCCTAGTCCTCGTTCTGAGTTGGGGTATGTTACATTTGAGCTTGGGCAGTGCGTTTTGCCATGGGAAGTGATGTTGTCGCACCTTGGTGCTAGGCGAGTGTGGGGCTACGGGGACATTCGCCAGATGCGTGCAGAGATGCATGACACCATTGAGGACAGGCAAGCATGACACAGATGACGCAGAGCATGTCTCTGTCCTTCAGTCTCGCTGTTGCATATCTAAATGGCTGCGACGCATGACCCCTTTTTAAGAGATGAATGGGGCGGTGTAGCTTTGCGATGTCCTTGCAAAGTGCTGATAGGGCAGAATCTAGTCTTGGGATGTTCAGCATTTTGCAACGGCGAAGGTAGCCAATTCGCCTTGAAACAATCAGCCGCAGGTGCTATGCTGCCTTCCCTGCATGAATTAGCCACCGTGGGCAAGATGCACCATGAGATTCCTGACTGTTGCTTGTCAATTTCAGTGAGCCAAGCTTGGCTTCAACCCTCCCTTGGCGGCTGCTGCGTGTGCATGCTGTTTTTCCCTCCCGCCGCGCGAGGAGTATTTCGATTCCCGGAGCACAGAAGAGTTGGCCCAAGTCTTGGAGGAGCTGCACCTTTCATCCAAGGAGCAGGCGAATCGGGGCGAATCGGTGCCGTTTCTTCAGCCATTTTGAGAATCACACAGAAAAAGGGGTGGCGCTTTGCGCACTCAGCTTGAAGTCATTTAGCGTTTTGCGACGGCACAGGAAGGGAATTGGCCTGTAAAGGCCAAGCCAGGAAGCAGGTATTTATCTATATATACATATATATATATATAGATATTGGTACTGAGTTATGTGGTGAAGTCATTTTTGCCACGAAGCATGCCAATCATCGGCTGGTTCACCTTGCCTGGCTCCTTCGGCAGCTAGGCCAAAGAGCAGCTCCAGCGACACAAGTCACTGTGCGTGCTTCCTTCGGCAGGTGACCTTCCTCCGGAAGCTCCTGGTGGCCGGCATGGAGCGGAAGGAAAACATTCTGGCGCTCTATGCTGTGCAGGAGCTCCTGGGCTTTTGCTGGACTGAGCAGGACAGAGCTTTTTGTGGCTGCCAAACATTTGGCCGGCTGGTCGTTCCCGCAAATGGCCATGTGTTTGTTTGTCCGCATGTCCGCCATGGGGTCAGACTTGGGCAAAGCTTCGGGCAGGAAGTGGAGGGGGCCTTCCAAGAGATTCGCGACATTGAAGGTGACCTGGCTCCTCGGCGCCATGTCATGCTCGCTGTCACTTGCGTTGGCCCAAAGTTGACACAGCCCAACACGCAGAGCAAGAGCCTTGACTCCTTGACGCATACACACACACTATGTATATGTTAGGCCTTGCCTCTATCAATGTTTACGAGTGCTAGGGGGGCGTACTTGGGGCTGTTGTTCCATACCAATTGTGGACATAGTTACTACAATTTGTTAGTAGGGTCACTGCCGATTTATGCAAATTTATACCAATTTGGGGAGAAGACTTACGACGAATTTGTGCAGAGTTACTACCAATTCATACCAATTTGGGGGCAGAATTACCACGCATTTTGGGCCTACCATTCTTTTGCGGCAAAGTGGTGGCGAACCTGAAAAGTTTGATTAAACACTGGGGTCAAGAATCAGGGTGCGCCACTTCTAGTATTGGAGTCCGACCGCTTTTGTTGAGGAGGGAACCCAGCTCAGATGTCATGCAAATGTGGTATACAATTGGTATATAATTGGTATAACGTCTGGCCCGAAAAATTGGTATAAATTTAGCAAATCCCAACGGCACGGTCAGATCTATACCAATTTGTGCACCCCCAGATTCATAGTACTTTACACAAGTTTATACCAATTTCATATAACATGTTTATTTTAAATGTATACCAACTTGGTATGAAATCTGAGCCCGTTGGCTGGAGATGTGTCTGCAATTGGTACTTGTTTGGTATAGATATTGCTTCAAATCGGCACTTATAGTACACAATTGGTATGACATTGGGATACAATTGGTATAAAGTTGGTATAAAGTTGGCATGACATTAGTATAAAATCAGTATAACAATGGTACAAACATTGGTACAACAATTGGTATGACATTTGTAAAAAATGAGTATAAAAGTGGCATGATCATTGGTATAACAATTGGTATGGAATTAGTATAAAAATAGTATGAAAATGGTATGAACATGGTATAAACAGTGGTAAACCAATTGGCCTGCAATTAGCATAAAGATAGTATGACATTGGTATCAAAAGTTGTTGTTTTTTGTTAGAGGCAGGTCCTAATGTATATGTCTATATATGTGTGTGTGTGTAAGTGCTACCAAGTTTTTTATGACTGTTCACCGGTAACCAGCTGAAGGTGATCCCGTTTGACCCCTTTAGGTCTTGGACTTTCCGGAGGTCCGCGAGTGCACTGGGAATTTGGTGCGGGTGGCGGTGCAGCGAGGTTTGCTGAAGGTGTCTTATTTGGCGGTGGACGCCACCAGTCATGTATGAAAATTCGAGCCGATTTGGGGGTTGATCAAAAGGTCCGATGATTACATGGGATGACCATTGGTTGGAAAACCACTCAAAAGATGCGATATCTCAACCACGAAATGGGAAAAGTGAGCAATGGTCATTTGGGGGCCGAAGGGAATGTTGATCAACCCCCATTTGTTCCGTCTCCCTCCCGACTCCCGTCCTTTTCGCATGCTGGCCATGCTTTCCCGTCCGGGTTTAGCAACACGCGTGAGAGGGAGCGAATTGAGGGAGAGGAGGGTATCAAGGTTGGCACGCCTGTACAGTTTGCCGTCCACATTTGAAGGACTGCATTGCAATAAAGTTTCGATTCGCACAGGTCCTCAGCGTAACTCCTAGCAGATCTCGGACAGCGTAGCATGCAGTAACACATTGCAAAACAGTGAGATGTTGGCGGCCAAGAGAGGAACCCTCTTGTAGGTTTGCGCATTGGAGTCGACATGGGTCGGTTAACCTTTTGACTCACCTCGCTGTTTTTCAAGGAGGGCGCGCTGTTTGCAATTGCCATGACAAGGCATGTATCTCGTGTGGTTCTGTTTGGGTAGGCCCGGGTAGTTTAGTAGTAGGACTATGGGGAAACTTCTGAGTGGCCGGCAAAGATTCCGTTGGGCATCGTCGGCTGACAGGCAACGCGTTGCGCACGCCACAGAAGGCATGACTTTACGTGGATCAAAGAGGGGGCCTTAAAAGATGGAGTGGCCCCTTGGAAGGTTAGAACCTTCTTCTTCTTGAGGCGGGGGTGGGGGGTAAACAAACGACCCAACATGAACAGCAATTGTACATTGTGCACGGTTTGTTGCTGTCCGCAATGTCAATCTGATCTGCTTGCAGAGGGGCACGCTGCTGGCGACCAGTATTATCGCCCACTTCTGTGGCAACAGACCGCTGCTGACCCCATTTGAGGCCGAGTCGTTCGTGTTCCGTTGGAACCCCGGAGCTTTTCAAGAAGGCGCCACAAGTGATCTTACCCATGTGAGCACGCGCATGGGGTTTGGCAGCATCCACCGTGAATCAAGTGGGAGCCTAGCTGCCTAGCTTTGGTGAAACTATGCAGAAAGACAATCAGTTGTCGGGTTGTACCCAATGCCACTTCCAATGGCTGATGAGATGGATACCCCGCTGCCAGCCCCCTGCTCGCCGCGCCTCTGAGTTTAAAGCCTCCGGGCCATGGGAGGCGGGCCCAACCGTGTTGCTCTCACAATCTGGGCCCTGCCCTGCCTGTCCGAGCCCGGGCTGAAGAGCGGCACACCCCATGAGGCCGTGCAATTGACATCGAGGGTGTGTGCCGCGAGCTGCAAAGCCAGCAATGCTCCACCAAGGGAATGCGAGGCTGCGCTCAGACCCAACAGACATGCGACTGGCCACAGAGAAAAGAGTCGAAAGGTCCGTGATCTCTGAAAAGATGTTGTCCTCGGATCTTCAAGATGCTTTGCATGCTTTTTTTGTACAAGTTTCGAGTGGGCCACAATTATTGAAGACACGTTCGGGTACACCAGCACTTGGGAGGGTGAAGTCCTAGCACCCTTGAGGCTATCCAACCTGGCCTGGGCGCATGCGAAGTTGGAGCTGGAAAGTGCTGGGCCCCAGACCCTGTGAGATCCAACCTGCAGGGTTGATTCATGGAAGGGCCTCATTGCGCCGCAAGGAGCGTTGCTTCCCAATTTGTGTTGTGCTTTCTTGCTTGCATCGTGCTTGCTCGCTTGCCTTGTCTTGCCCACTGCCTGCCTGCCTGCCTGCCTGCCTGCCTGCCTGCCTGCCTGCCTGCCTGCCTGCCTGCCTGCCTGCCTGCCTGCCTGCCTGCCTGCCTGCCTGCCTGCCTGCCTGCCTGCCTGCCTGCCTGCTTGCTTGCTTGCTTGCTTGCTTGCTTGCTTGCTTGCTTGCTTGCTTGCTTGCTTGCTTGCTCGTGTGCGTGCCTAGCCTGCTTGCTTGCTTGCTTGCTTGCTTGCTTGCTTGCTTGCTTGCATGCCTGGTTGCTTTCTTGCCTGCTTGTTCGTATTGTGCTTGCATGCCTGGTTGCTTGCTTGCTTGCTTGCTTGCTTGCTTGCTTGCTTGCTTGCTTGCTTGCTTGCTTGCTTGCTTGCTTGCTTGCTTGCTTGCTTGCCTGCTTGCCTGCTTGCCTGCTTGCCTGCTTGCCTGCTTGCCTGCTTGCCTGCTTGCCTGCTTGCCTGCTTGCCTGCTTGCCTGCTTGCCTGCTTGCCTGCTTGCCTGCTTGCCTGCTTGCCTGCTTGCCTGCCTGCTTCCTTGCTTGCTTTCTTGCTTGCATGTTTGCATGCCTGATTTCTTGCCTGCTTGCATGTTTGCATGCCTGATTTCTTGCTTGCCTGCCTGCTTGCTTGCTTGCTTGCTTGCTTGCTTGCTTGCTTGCTTGCTTGCTTGCTTGCTTGCTTGCTTGCTTGCTTGCTTGCTTGCTTGCTTGCTTTCTTGCGTTGCTTGCTTGCTTTCTTGCGTTGCTTGCATTCTTGCAGCCTGCTCGCTTGCCTGCCTGCTTGCATGACTGGTTGCTTTCTCGGCTGCTTGCTTGACTTGCTTGACTTGACTTGCTTGCTTGACTTGCTTGCATGCTGGCTTGCTTTGCTTGCATGGCTGCCTGCTTGTTTGCTTCCTTTCTGGCTTGTTCGTCCATCCGTCCATTTGTACGTCAGATTGTTTGCTTGGTTAGTTCCCTTGCCTGCTGGTGTTTGAGTCTCTGTGTGTGTCATTTGTGTTTGTGTGTGTGTCTTTGTGAGTGTGCTTGCGTGTACGTTTGCTTTTCTGGGCGTCCGTTTCCGAAGCCAAGGCTTGCAAGGCTTTCATGGTGACTTGAAGTTGCTGTGTTTAACGTGCATACGCTTGACGAGTGGCCCGAACCACTTTGCTCACCACTTGGGCACCGAACCACATGGGTCTGAGTGAATGTCTGCATGATTGCGAGCTCGGGCAAGCTGCGGCCGCCAACTGCTGTTCCACTCACCCTTTAGTTTTTGTTTAGAGTGGCAATTGGGGGGAACTCAGCCCAGCTGTTGCTGACGGCAAGAGACAGCAGTCTTGTCCGTGAATATTTGAAGGCCTCATGGTGAACAACTGGGCTCCAACTGCTCATCAGGGTCTCTTCATGCTCCATGAGCTGTGACAAACTCTCGCCTCGTCTCCATATGCACTGCAGTTGGCAGCTTCACGCCGAATGGCCAACGCTCGAAGCAGAATCCCACTTGATTGCAGCAGGTTGCCAGCACATGCAACACCTTCAGCCAGGTCCCTTCTTGAGAAAACAACTTGATTGACTTCCATTTGCTTAATAATATGTTTGTCATTTTCTTTCTGTTTTTAAAGTGAATCTATCACTATTAGAGATATGTTTTTGTTTTTCCCGGGGGCTTAAGCAAATGGAGGTTGAAGTTTGTTCCGGCCGGGCGCGGCACTCTGTCACTGCAAGGCCTCGCTCTGTTCGCGGCCACTGCCGGCACCGCCAGACTGCCCAAGCTTACGGTGCAGAACCTGGCGCAGCGCCGGCTTGGAGTCTTGAGTGACCGGTGGCTGCACTGCACAGGGTTTTGTCATTTGGCAACATGCGTTGCATTGAAAGCATGATTGTTTACAAGGAAAAGGGATGCAAGGAGGGGAAGGGACTGAAAGCATAAGTAAGGCAATGAGACATGCAAAGGCGTTACCCTTGGTGGAAATACAGCCAAAGCGCAATCTTTCAGATCACTGTCAGGTGGTATGGCCGCAAGAGTTGCCTCCAGTTGCCAGGAATACGAGCTGGGCATTTGCAAAGGTGGGCTTGGTTGACCAGGCGTTTTTGCACGCAACCCAGGAAGCTTGGCCGGGTCGGGTCGGGCTCGGGCACAGTCCTGATGCATGCGTCAAGGTTCAGACAGTAGCACTGGGCTTTGTACATGGCTGTTCTGGCTATAACTTCGGGGCAATTTAGTAAATGACCGTCTCCAGGCGCTTTGATTCCTTGTTTGGGCCCTACTATTAGGCTTGGCCCAGGCGTTCTGGCCATCATGGCATCTTGGTTTGATCTTACAGTTTGTTTGAGCAAAGTTGCTATTAGCATCCCTTGAGATGCTTGCATGTTTCCTCTACGGTCTTAGTCACCCTGCGCAGGGAAGGTGCTGCGCCACTCAAGCGCCTTGCATGCCTCACCGGACAGCGTAAAGAAAGTTTGAGGCCAATTCCAGCGATAGGGAGTGCCCCACACCAGAAGTCAAGACGGGCCTGCCGCATTGATCTAAAGCCAGAGAAAGCCTCACACCCACTTTGTCCTTCCTTTGTGAGTCTTTTCCAGCTCTGCAGGAGCAAGCCATGGGGAAGATGTCAGAGTGCACCGCCTTCGATTTGTCCATCCTGACCTGGTCGTTTGATGCCGCTTGGCCTCGCATACCGCAGCAGGGAAAAAGACAGATTGATATCAGGCCACATGTTTGAACATCCTCCTGCTCTTGCAGGAGTATACTTGACTTGCCCCCCTCACGGAGCGATTGTGTGAAGCGGGCACCGTGCAACTGGCCTAGGCCCTGTGTGCCGAGCTGCCGGGGCCTGGGTTCGCACCAGCCCCTTTTGTTTCGGATATGGAAGGCTGGAACTGGAACCAAGCTACAAACAAATAGGGAGCATGTCTCCCATGTTCCCTACTTGGAGCGAGCCATCTGGCTTTCGCATTGAGCGCATCTCGTTTGGTTAAGGCATGTTGAACATGTTTGGCGACATTTGTTGACGACAACCCTCCCTCAGCAAATTGAAGCTAATTTTGTGACCTCGATTGGTTGCTGTCATGCACATTGCAGAAGGTCGACCAAAGCTTTGACTAGGAGCGTTTGTCCTCTGGCTTGTTCACAGCAGGCAGGGTAATTATTTGTGTTACTTATGCATATGCAAACTCTTGTTCACTAGTCACAGATTGGCAGCCAAGCCAAGGCACTTGGAACATTTTTTAAGGATTTGCATGCCGTTTCAAAGGACTTGCCACAGAGCAGAAACAGCTAGTGCAGCTTGGTGCGATCCAGGTCATGTCGATTCATGTCGAGTTCAGCATGGACCGCAGCCATTTTCGGCGCAGGTATGACCGGCGTGGAGCGTTGCTTTGTCAGCTTGTGGCCGTCCACGCTTTGACCCTGGAAGTATAGGCTGATAAACGGGTATTGGAGGTTGTGTCCACCGGTTTCTTCCAGCTGTTCGTTTGGCCACCCGAGGTCCGCAGACTTCATGCAGAGGGCATTGGCTCACTTCACGAAGGTGGGGGAGAAAGCAGACACAGCCGGCATCCTGTTGCGAGCTGAGCATTCGTTTGGGGCGTGGGAGCTGGAATATGTGCGTGACGGATTTTGGTGCAACATAGGTTGATGATGATGATGATGATGATGATGATGATGATGATGATGATGATGATGATGATGATGATGCCGATGATGAGAATGAGAATGGGGACGAGGATGATGATGTGGTGCTGGTGCTGCTGGTGCTGCTGGTGGTGGTGATGGTGATGGCGAGATATGGCAAGGGTGATGTTGAGGGTGATGATGAGGGTGAGGGTGAGGGTGAGAGCGATGGTGATTGTTTTTAGTTCAAGGTGAATCCCGGTTTGCTTGCTGTGTAAAAAACACAGTCACGGGTGGCCATCCGCATGTTTGCACAGGAGCTCGAGCTGGAGGGTGACGTGGGGCAGCCTGGGGCATGTTGGCACTAAGCTTGGCAGAGCCATTTATGAAGGCATATTAAACCCTATTGCTAATGTGTTTGTGACGACAGTGCGCATGTATTGCTTCGAGTTCTTGCGTGCAGAATAACTTTGCCCAGCAGCAACTGCGAGCGGCATGAGGAAACGCGTAGCTCGCATCAAGACAAGGCACCACAGCCAAGGGTGCACAGCGCATCGCTGCATGTCAAGCATGATTGAAGCCAAGGTTGGTATGTTCTGGTTCGACGTGGCCAACGTTGCGCTCACGCGGGCATGCCCAAACCGAGAGGCATTTGCAGAAGCCCTAGCCGAGTGTGCCAAACGTGATGAGAATTTCAGGCGAGGCAAGGTCAACGTGACCCTGCTTGGTCTTTCATGTTGTCTTGCTGCTTTGCGGGCGGGGTGTCGCTGGATGTCCAGCTTTGGATGTTCCTTGATTCCTGTCTTCCCAGATGGCTAGGCCCCCTTTTTCTGCCGGAGATGGTCAGTCGGTTCCATGTCAATGTGGCTTGCACAGCGAGAACGATGCTTATGAATGTGGTGGATCTTGAGAAGGACGGATGGTGCTGCGCATGTCTTTCCTTAGCATCATCTCATGAACTCTCACAAAACATAAACCAAGACTTAGCCGAGCTTAACCAGCCTTCCATGAACTCGAAGCCCGCCCTCAGAGCCTTCAATGCAGTTTCGTTGGACCAAGGAGAAGAAGTTCCGAGAGAGGTTGCTGCAGCATGTTGAAGACAGTACGAGGCCTCAGCTGAGCGAAGCCAATGAACGGATAGACCCTGCACAGGGTCCCTATGTATCCCTCTAGCAATGAGGTTTACCGTGTGGGTCAATGTAAAGTGAGTTTTCCTTTGTAGGGGCGATGCTTGAAGGCGGGACACAGGGAGTTCTGACCGAGGTTTAAACAATGCTGGCTTATAGGTGGATGCAGCAAAGTTGGTGAGTCTTCATCGAGTGGCCGGCTTCCGCATGAGTCCGGACGCAGTGGTGACTTTGAAGTGGCCGTCAATAAAGTAAAGCATCAGAACTGCGGTCGTGAAGTGTTCAAGAAGAATATATATATATATATGTATATGAATGAGAAACAAGGAACTGCAGGTGGTAGGTAGGGTCAGCGGCCCGTACTGAGGCTTGCGCAATCTTTCTTCGCGAGATGTGCCTCACTTGCAATCCTTTGAGTCGCCAAGAGCTCAGCGATGGCCTGTGCACTGTGAAAGCGTTTCACTTGCCCGGAGGCATGATGCAGACAAAACGGACGCCAGCTTGCCTCCCTGCAGGTGGCAGTCCCTGGTGGATATGTGGAATATCCCATATCTGGGCGGCAGGCTCAGATTGGACTCAGGCAACATTGAACCCAGCCGCGCTTGAGACGCTTTGGACAAATGTATCTGTCAAGACCTTTCGCTGCAGCTCGGGTTTCCCGAGGCCCTGCTTACACCAAGCTGCTATTTCAGCAGCAGGGAGTCCGGCAGCCTGGCGTCAAGAGCTGAAGTGCCTGTCCCATTGCCAAGATGTCTGGAAGGCCAGGTTGCCACGTAAGCATCAGCGGTCACAAACTGGGACAAGGGAAAAGGACGACAGAGGTCTGGGCTGCTTCAGTGACTTAACTGAGAAACTGAACGGGCGCAAGGGATCTACTCTTCAAAGATCCCCCAGGTGATGACGAGGCATCGTAACGCCCGCGTTGCAGAGGATGCCCCGCAAAGCGAGGCACGCTTGGAGCGCGAAAAAAGGTGAGCGACGATTCCGTATCGGTGGCAGCTTGTTTCCCGTCAAGGCCCCCTTTTTGAACAACAAGACACCAGACAACCCAAATCGATTTTACATTGTCTAGTTGCCAATACCTTTGCGAATTTGCCACTAGTTTCTCCCATAGTTCCATTCCATTACGAACAGTGAACTAGCCAGAAACAGAACATTTCTTACTAACAGTTTGTGAACAAGCCAAGGTGTGACAAGCTCACAAGGGTAGCCTACCCAAATAATACAAACCCTGACTAATCCAGGCCCTGTCCAGCCGTGGAAAAATACCCAGGGCGTCGTCGACCTTGAGGGGGTGTTCATTGATCAGAGGAAGCCATTGAAACCTTTTTCTAGGCGGAAGGGGGGAACATGGAAGGTCCGCTTCGAGGCGTGCTGTAGCCATTTTGCAAGAGCAATGTGGCCCCAAACTGCAGCCTGCTGCACTGCACTCAGCAACCTCCTGCCACAACTCTTTGGCGCTGGCATTCGCCATCCCCAGAACTGGGCCCGGCCCTGAGACCGCGCCAGTTGAAGGTGTGCCTTCCCAGTAGCAAACGTAGCAAGCACATGCAAGCACCGTGACCCCGCAGCACATTGGCATCGTAATCAGATTTGCTGACTGCAAAGCTGAAGCCGGCTGCCAGCACGGCATGTCATGGCGCGCGCCAGAGGCAGGCCGGTGCCATCAGATGGTGTTGAGTATTTGTAAAATTGGACAGCGCTGCTCCCCTTGTGTTGGCTGCCACTCGGGCCCAGCCCTCCATCCTTACGGGCAACCTGAGCACTGAGCAGTGAGAGAGAGAAAGAGAGAAAGAGAGAAAGAGAGAAAGAGAGAAAGAGAGAAAGAGAAAGAGAGAGCTAGAGAGAGAGTTGGAAGTGATAGTATTGTTCCTCCATGTTGGTTCTTGCCCCTTGCATTGCGGTGGTTTCTGAATCTGCGTGAGCGCCCACAGAAACCAGCAGCGTAGGTTCTGTTCCGCCCTCTGATGACTTCACCAGCGCTGTTGCCTGGGCCAGTGCTGCGGGGGAGAGCCTTGGCTCAAACTCGAACCCGTGAAGCGCCGTTTTGGATGACCAACGTTGAGAGGTGGAAGGCATTTTGAGGAGCAAAGTGATCTCGGATTTGGATTTTGCAGCGGGAAGCCTTCTTTGGGGCCCCGCTCGGATCGGGTCAAGCAGACGGAGAGGAACACAGCCGTGAGAAGGACCGGTCGGAGGGCATCGACATTTGCTTCGGCCAGCCTGGATGTATCGGTGGATAGTGCTGTTTATTGCAAGGTCGGCCGGCGCTGCCTTCAAGAAAGCTGCCGGTGCAGCCCGGGTGCATGCTGGTCAGGCCAGCATGCCAGGAGTCAAAAACAGACTGGCGTGCCAAGTGCATGAGGTTTTTGGGGAGAGCGGGAAACATGGATAAGACGACCCATGCGCCATGCGTAGCCGAAAAATATCCCCGCAAGCAAGCCATTGGCTCGCAGGTGAAGGCGGCAGTGGACAGCCAGGCGCCATCCAACATGTCATGGGTGTGCTGTCTGCAGACAGGCCATTCTCTGTGGCTGTGCTGGTGGAAAATATGAGATATTTCTTGGAGTGGCCTGGACGGCTGCTTTGTGTTGATGAGTCTGCGGACGGCCCGGCGGCAAGTGCTTGCGATCTATGTCTCCTTGCGATTGGCCAGGTTTGGCCCGCATCTCGTGGTGGCCCCAGATCAGATTGGCCGTCCTAAATCTCAAGTCTTCGGGTGTAACTGACACGACAAAACCCACCCAAGTAGCGTGCAAGCTGCGCCCAAGACCGAAGCCCAGCATCTGCTTGTACCCTTTTGCTGCCTCGGATGTCCTTCGCGGCTCAAGCAATGGCACTGCCTCCACAACACACGCTTTCATTGGACACGGCCTGAACACCCTGAGAGCTGAATACTCTTCGAATGCCTTTGCTTTTTGAACGGCTCGCGCAAACCACGCGAACACTTCGCATACGGAGGTCGCATGAAAACAAGTTAAGGACCCAATCCCACACGAACTCGTATAGGACAATCGAAGGTCACGAAGACATTTCACAGCCCAAGCACACTTGAAAGGGCACTTCACGCATCAAGCTCCTGGATGCACGGAACGGATGCGTTTGGTCAGGATGAAGCCGCTGAATTGTCGTTCGCTGACTTCTGGAGCTTCATTGCTTTTTGCAGGTTGCTTCGCTGCGGGATTTGCATCCAGGGTCATCGCCTGGCTTTTGGACACGTTGCTTCACTGAAATCGCCGCCGGAGCTGTCACGGGCTCAAGTTCTAAGGGGGTTCGCCCCCTTTGAATTCGGCATGGGCCAAAACGTGTCCAAGTCCCCCACTTTGCAGACATGCAGCCATCAGCTTGGAACCTTGTCTCCGTGTGGCATCGCTTTGCATGGACTTGTTGTTTCATTTGCTTGTGGCTTTCCAGTGACCCTTGCCCAAGTTGATTGGATTCTCTGGCGTTGCTGTGAATCCGCATCGATTTCGAAGGTGGTACTGCTTGCCAGGCAGAGCTGAGCTTTGTTGAAGCCTGTTCATGCCCAACTGGTAAGGCTGAGTACCCCGAATGTCCATGATACGAGTGCTGGGAGGGTTTTCATGTTTTGGTGTACCTTGTTGCTTGCGTGTATGACGAGCGCTGCCCAAGGAATGTGCTACCCTATCTTGGACACCGTGAAGGCTGGATTCGCACAGAGGTACTGCGTTACGTCCGCTCACGATGGCGCCGTTTCGGAAGTCAGTGCGCGCCCTTAGGTCCTTGGTCAAACTTCCAGCGCTGGTAGTAGGTACTTGGCGGTGTTTTAGCTTTGGTTGGGTCTCGTAAAGGTCTCCATGTACTCACTGAAAGTTAAGCACTTTTAGCAGGGATCGGTAAGCGCCCATGGTTATAACTTGCAAAACAGATGACAAAGACCGCGCATTTGATTTCACTGGAAAGGATAGTCAATGTCAAGGATTGAGGAAGCCTTTTGGCTTGTTCTCAAGTCTTCAGAAGTGTTGAGGGCATGAGCTCCACGGGTGGGTTCGTAGAGTCCAACCACAATGTGCTTTAAGGAGGGCTTTCTCCTAAAGGATGCGAGCCTTCTGTCACTCCAAAAGCCGACGGCAGAAGCTACGTGCCGTCTCCGGCAGGAGCTGTGTCGATGAATCGGGCATTGCCAGGTGGAGTTCCCCGTGCAGCGGGTGGAAAGTGACACGGTTGTTGCGAAGGACCGGGAACCAAAGCGTGGGAAGTCACGTCGTTCTGAAAATGTTGTGAATAGAAGGCCGAAGAGTTTGCGAAGTCACGGGGGCAATCGTCCGATGAAGGTGTTGCGAGCTGCCACCTCCACATCAGCCTTGCCGCACTGCACATTGGGGGCTCCGCATGTTGCGAATGCCTTGGATGTGAAATGCCAGAGTTCTAGGGGTACCTTTCCGATCCTTCTTGTTAGCAAACCTAAAAAATAACAGGGCAACAGCCGGGTTTTGAAAAGAACGACCCTAAGGATCCCAACTCTTTTCGGGGCGTCGTTTTGCATCGGGCCCTCAGGGACAGAATGGCGAGGGGCCATAGAAACACGACCCCTCGTAGCGAGGGCCCCGACTGCTCCGGGTCTGCAACCACTATCGATCATTCAATAACAATCGCACACCGTCCTGGCCGGCAAACAAAAGATTCAGTTGCCACGGACAAGTCGGTAAGCCCAAGTGTTTCCTATAAACACAGATCTCGGACGGCTTTCCGACATCTGCTTTCCGACGGCGTTCTCACTCATGCTGGCATTCCGCGGTTTCTGAAAACTGTCCGACGGCTTTCCGGCGGCTTCCCGGCGTTTCTGATGGCTTCCCGACGTTTCCGACGGCTTCCCGACGTCTTCCTGACGTTTCCGACGGCTTCCCGACGTTTCCGATGGCTTCCCGACGTTTCCGATGGCTCCCTGATCTTTCCGACGGCTTCCCGACGTTTCCGATGGCTTTCCGACGTTTCCGACGGCTTCCTGATCTTTCCGACGGCTTCCCGACGTTTCGTTTCCGACGGCTTCCCGACGTTTCCGACGGCTTTCCGACGCTCGGGCCCTCGCGGGCCCTCGGTTTGCCTAGTTTTGAGGGCCCAAGCGTTAGCTTCCCGACGTGTTTCCGACGCCAGACCTTGACGCGTGCCGTTCTAATCGGCACTCAACTGGGCCATAAATACAAACTGTGACTTTACGCCATTGCAAGCCAATAGCAGCGATAGCGCGTAACCAAAGGAATTTTGCAGGGCTCATGGGCCTGTCAGACACACGCACAAGCAAGCAAAGTCAGCAACCTTTTGGCAAACACGGGATAACACGAAACTCCTGTCAAGAAGCTGCGAAATACCAAACAAGTGAAGACACATCACCAGCCCACAAGTACATCCGAAACAACAGGGAACGCGTTAGCGATAACACTGTGGACTCAAGCCGCCCAGCCTTCACCCATAGCGCCTGGCCTTTTTTACAATTTTCTGAAAAAACGGATTTTTGTTCTGCGCACGGGTGTCGTTGCGGCCAGTGGCCAGTTGGGTTTCAGACCTTGTCGCGTGCGCTCAAAACGGGTCTGGGCCCCCGGGGCGTCGAACTGTGAACTGCCAGAGCCCCGGAACGTCCTCAGCAGGGTATTTAGGCCGGACCCTTTCAATGCACATCCCGACCCTTCCAATGCACATACCAAAGAGCCTTAGGGGATGGTTGAAAAGAATGGAACAGGAACCAACCCCTAGAAGAGTGGTAGTTCGCCATAGTCAGTAGCTGGCTCACTCTGCCCACATCCAGGACGCCCAGCTCATCCCCTCCAGCCGGGTGTTGCACGCAGCACTTTGCGCCAAACGAGAAAACCAAGTGGACCGAGGCAGCTGGGCGTAAATACAAATCCAAGGTTCCGATTTGATTCAAGCAGGGGTGTAGAGTTCGGAATCATTCTAAGCAGCGCTTTTGGCGACCATGATGCGAGTGCTCTGCATGTTCGTAGAAAGGAGTCGTTTGCGGTCACGGATGTGCGTGTCCGTGTGTGCGTGTGTGTGCGTGTGTGTGCGTGTGCGTGTGCGTGTGCGTGTGCGTGTGCGTGTGCGTGTGCGTGTGCGTGTGCGCGTGCGTGCGTGCGTGCGTGCGTGCGTGCGTGCGTGCGTGCGTGCGTGCGTGCGTGCGTGCGTGCGTGCGTGCGTGCGTGCGTGCGTGCGTGCGTGCGTGCGTGCGTGCGTGCGTGCGTGCGTGCGTGCGTGCGTGCGTGCGTGCGTGCGTGCGTGCGTGCGTGCGTGCGTGCGTGCGTGCGTGCGTGCGTGCGTGCGTGCGTGCGTGCGTGCGTGCGTGCGTGCGTGCGTGCGTGCGTGCGTGCGTGCGTGCGTGCGTGCGTGCGTGCGTGCGTGCGTGCGTGCGTGCGTGCGTGCGTGCGTGCGTGCGTGCGTGCGTGCGTGCGTGCGTGCGTGCGTGCGTGCGTGCGTGCGTGCGTGCGTGCGTGCGTGCGTGCGTGCGTGCGTGCGTGCGTGCGGGCGTGCGTGCGTGCGTGCGTGCGTGCGTGCGTGCGTGCGTGCGTGCGTGCGTGCGTGCGTGCGTGCGTGCGTGCGTGCGTGCGTGCGTGCGTGCGTGCGTGCGTGCGTGCGTGCGTGCGTGCGTGCGTGGTTGCGTGCGTGCGTGCGTGCGTGCGTGCGTGCGTGCGTGCGTGCGTGCGTGCGTGCGTGCGTGCGTGCGTGCGTGCGTGCGTGCGTGCGTGCGTGCGTGCGTGCGTGCGTGCGTGCGTGCGTGCGTGCGTGCGTGCGTGCGTGCGTGCGTGCGTGCGTGCGTGCGTGCGTGCGTGCGTGCGTGCGTGCGTGCGTGCGTGCGTGCGTGCGTGCGTGCGTGCGTGAGTGCGTGCGTGCGTGCGTGCGTGCGTGCGTGCGTGCGTGCGTGCGTGCGTGCGTGCGTGCGTGCGTGCGTGCGTGCGTGCGTGCGTGCGTGCGTGCGTGCGTGCGTGCGTGCGTGCGTGCGTGCGTGCGTGCGTGCGTGCGTGCGTGCGTGTGTTTGTGTGTGTGTGTGTGTGTGTGTGTGTGTGTGTGTGTGTGTGTGTGTGTGTGTGTGTGTGTGTGTGTGTGTGTGTGTGTGTGTGTGTGTGTGTGCGACGCATTTCCGCTGCCTGCTCTTGTTTGGCGTGCTCAGCCTGTCAGCTGACTGTATTGCCACCCACCCCTTTGAGGCATGTTGGCGAAGGCGGAATGGGAGAAGCAGTTGCGCGCCAAGATTGAGGCGCGCGCACGTGAGCGCGCAGAGCTCGCCGAGCCAGAGGAGCCTCCCGAGCCCGAGCCCAGCTGTCGGAATGATGAGCGGCAGCAAGCCCTGGCAGCCATTCAGGCCGACATGAAGGGTGGTCAGCTTTGGGACAGGTCCCAGGTGCCGGTGTTGAAAGAGGAAGACGAGTCCACTGAGGAGGAGTCCACCAATGCCGAGTTGACCGAGACTTCTTGCGAGAAGCTTTCGTCTCAGAGATGCGGTGACTCACAGACCTTCACCACCCAGGCAACGAGCTGCATTCAAGACGGCGCCGTATCCGGGCATGGCAAGGTCGAAGCCTTTCTTTCGAAGCACGGCTTTGGCAGTGTAAATGCTAAGAAACGCAGATTCCTCCGCTCCACGTACCCTCTTCACATCGCAGCTTCCACAGGTGATGCCCAGATGGTGTCCCTGCTTCTTGAAGCAGGCGCAGAGAAGGATCAAAAGAACTCCGCGGGGCAGACCGCCGCCCAAGTGGCACTGAAGGCGAACCGGAAGGGTTCCCATCGTGATGTGCTGCTGGCCCTCGGAGCGATGCAATGAATTCGACTTGGCCTCGAAATCCTGGGCTGGACCCAGCCACCTTGCTGTGCATGAGGCGGCAAAAATGGCCCGACACCGCTCGCCTTGGCTTGTTTTGCAGCCGAACAGGCTTTGTTCAGGGCGCATGCTGAGAAGATGTGCTTATGCCGACTTATGCCTTTGCCCTGGTATGATCTCATTGGAACTGCAGGTCTCCATCCATTCTGCCAAAATGGTTCCTCAAAATCACGATGAATCAGCTTAGGGCCAGCCAGCTCTTCGCCCTTTGCATCAGACGAGCTGGGGCCCCTAGAGGGGCACAGTGCGGTGCGGCCGTGAGCCCCGCGCCTGCGAGCGCAGGACGTGGGGCGGTGGTGCGAGCAGAGGCGTGCGCCGAAAAAACGAAACAGTTCCAAGCAATTCCCCCACTCGCAGAGGCGGAGAGGCGTGGGGAGACACAAAGGCAGAGACACAACATTACAAGCACGCGGAGAGACGTGCTGGCGCACAGATGCATGGACACGAAAGCACGCAGAAAAATGGGCACACTGACACTTTAAAACACTAACAAACAAGAGAGAGAGAGAGAGAGAGAGAGAGAGAGAGAGAGAGAGAGAGCGAGCGAGCGAGCGAGCGAGGGACAATGAGACACACACACACAAGATGCACAGATGCACGAATTCCCTGAGGAAAACCACACTTCCCCACTTTCTGAACCTTGGCCCTGAGAGGTCTCAACGTATAGGCTTTCATGCTTTGCTCGCCCCCCAGGCCGTGCCACGGGCAAATGCCAGCGGCGCGAATCCGTGTGCCGGGAGCTGAGGCTTTGCGACTTGCGCTGGTGGAAAGGTTGGCTCTTCGGGGAATTGCCGCATTCCCTTTCCAAAAGCTCAGTGAATCAGATCAAACAGTCGACACAGGCCAAAGGTGTGACTGATTTGGCCCACAAGCCGCACACATTGCCGAAACATGCGAGCGCCGAACCAACTCAAGGGCTGGCTGGCTGCAGTGATTGGCAACCATCTTGATTCTTTTGGCCCGCACAGGAGAGGTCTCAGGAGCACTCGCAGAGCAATTCCCGACTTTGACAGCTCAAGCCGAGGAAAGCATGGTGAAAAAGTTGAAACAAACGATGTTTCCGTAGCTTGGCCAGTAGCCGGAGAGCGCGGAAGTTGATGTCGGGCTTCCTGGCCTGGCTGGGTCACGAGGAGCCACAAGACAGCCCTTTCATCAAGGCCCGGTTTTGGGACGGGCCAAAGGTTCCCTTGTGCGCCTTTCTGAGAAACTGCCAGCCTAAGGATCATGACCCCAATGCACACCCCTGCGCCCTCCAATGGCAAAAATCCGACCAATTCCTCAAGGGCCAAAAACAACCCATGTTGAGGGCCCAAAATCAATCAGAACCCTTAGTTGTCTTTTACTTGCCCCGAATCACGCGCGCTAGCAGAGTTGTCATTCGTTGAGCAGGTGATAGTCGTTATTGCGTGAAAACGGTCCATGAGCAAGCCTTCGCCAATATTCCTGCACCTGTCAACCCCTCTTACCCCCAGTGATCATGCTCCAAAAGGTCATTCTGTTGAAAACTTGTTGTGCTCCTGCACGGAACTCTGTCCCGTGCCCCTCCCCCCCCAACCAGCGAGCTATGGCTTCCCCATTGCTGAGCACAAAGTCTCGCGCTGGATGGTGAGGGGGGCGCGTGCTCATGCCTCAGAAACTTGGTGCAGAATTCAACCTTCTGCCAGCAGCCTTTAACTTAAGAAACGCTAAACGTGGTCTATATCCAACATGGCCCAGCGCGTAGCAGCTTTCATCCAAATGCAGTGTATAGCACGTATCCCCGACGCGTGCAGCTAACTCAGTACCAATGCATTGCCGACGCAGCGCGACGCAGCGCGGGACGAACCATGCTGCAAATCGTCGAATTTTGCATGATCCTAGACCACGTCTATTGGACCATGTTTAGCATATCCCTATGAAGGTTCGTTCTAGAGTTTGTGGGGCACAACGCTCTTACTCAGGCTTTCAATTACTGAAGGCGCTTTGTGGCGCTGCTTGAAGGCTGATGCATGGAGCAAGCATAGAGGTGGGCCTTTGGGAGGCTTCCCCTAGGGAACCGCCCTCCCCTGCCAGGCCCTGCCATGTCGACAAGTCCGGTGCGCATTGCCGGAATTTGTTTGGGGGGGGAGGAGGCAAGAGGGTGTGTGCGTGTGTGTTTGCGGGTGCCCATGTTTGCAGTTTCAAAGGGAAACGAAAAGGAACACCATGGGGTCCCCAAGAAAAATGGGACACCCATTTTCGGAACTTGTTGTTCTTTGCAAGCAGATCTGAATGTAACGCTCTGCAGGCGCTGAAGGATGACTGGCTGGCACAGAACTCGGAGTCCCGCGAGGAGGATGTGACCCGAAAACAGCTCGAGGCGTCTTTGGGAGCGACGGATAAGATTTGAAATGTTTGACGTGCTGTACTACGGGTACCTTCCATGTCCATTCTTTCCAGGGATCCTTCTTTCCAGAAAACCTCCAGAAGCGCAGGGAAAACGGCAGGTCTTTGAAAGAACGATGATTGAAAAGAATGGGGAAGCAACCGCTGGAGCTGTCTCATGTTGTTTCACATCCTTCACTTCTGCCCGTTTGCCATGCTTCAATTTTTGGCCACTGGTCACTTTCCATCGGGCAGAGAGTCATGATCTAGGTTAAGGGGGACCCCTTGGATAAAATGCTGCCAACTACTCTGTAAAGTGGAGAGGAAAGTAGTTGACACCATTCCCTTCAGGTTTTGATGTCAGTTCCTCATGAACAAATCTTGTCAGCGCCTTCCAGCTGCACTCCGGTCTGGAATTTGGCTTTCTGCAGGCACGGATTGCTGCAGCAGAGAAGGCTGCTGGCAAGATCACCGAGCCCAACAAGCTTCTGGATTTGGCAGAGGCCTACGGGGTCTTGCATCCTGGCTTTGAGAGCCCCTGTTGTTTTGCATTTTGTTTCTTAGCAGCGCTGCACCGTCGGGGAAGACATGAAACCACACATAGAAACCATCCTTGTTCCTTGGGACCAAGTGGGGGAGGCATTTTTAGCAAGCATCCGGGTTCATTGAATCAGTGTTTGGTTGTCGGAGTGCTTCGATCGTTGCGCTTGGTGCGTTGGCCGTTGGCCGTCAGAGGGACGCGGACCCAAGGAATCCTCGCGACAAGCGCTGCCTTGAGACCTGCGAGCTGGTCATGAGGCGCATGCGCTCGGATTGGCCAGCGGTCGGCTGTGACTGCTTGTGATTTTCTTGAGGCCCGCGGATGCCGGTCCTACATGTTGGGTAGTGCTTTTTCAGGAGCCAAATTGAGCAACTTGCCTTAGCATACCATGCAACTTCTCTTTTCTGGCTGGAAATGGCTGGAAATGAGATAGAGAGAGAGAGAGGGGACGAGTGTTCGGGACGTAGATGCTTTAGCCAGAACAGCTCAAGCCTTCTCAATGTGGTGGCAAACCCCGAGCCGCTCATGTCAAAGAACGCATGGCTTGCTCATGCGTCTTGCCAAATCACGCTTCTATTCGCCTCTCAAAGACGACCTAGATGTTGTGCGGGCCAGTAGCCCAACCCGTCCAGGGAAACAGGGAAACCTTCGGCCTGGGCAGTCCTTCGGCTTCCTCGCGAGGTTCTCACTGCCCTTCCTAGATCGCCAACGGCAAGGGGACGCGCACCAGCTGCACGCAAGGTCGCTCTTCCTACACAACGACCCGGAGGCGGCCCTGCGAGCGCTCCTGCGCGCGCAGGAGCTGGGGGAGGTTGCACAAGCGAGCTCAAACAAACCAGACAGGTGCCATGGATTGGCATATTTACTTTGGCGCATTTTGCTTGGCTGTTAGGACTTTAACTTTTTGACAAATAATGGGTTTTCCATTTAACCACTAAAAGTTAAACTTTTAGCAGGGGAGCAGAAAGCAACCGAGTTTACTGGACGACCTGCATCCCCCGCTCCTAATAAACATTCTCGCCTGGGGGGGGGGTACGCTGCGAGGCCCAAGAATCAATCGAAATAGCAATTTCCGAGTAAGGACATTTAAAAGCAGAAATCTGTGTCATTGTGTAGGTGTGCTGGTTTTGATCGGTTAAAGGCTGAATGCCGCTTTAGTGTCGATTGAGTATTTGCTATCATTCCAGCTCAGTATCGGGATCGAGATTTGGGGTTTGGGACGAATTGCTAGTGGGGGGCGGCGATTCAGTTGTGCGAAGGTAATGGTTTTGCGCCGGAGTCGCCTTTCAAACAAGTGGCACAGTTGCAGCAGTGGAAGGCGAGCCAGGTCCGCTGGTGGCGTTCTGAGTGACCGTGCCCACGGCGACCGAACAAAGAGCATCAGCCAGCCTTGAACCACCCACGACTGCCCAGCTGTGATTCGCGCACAACAACCTCCGCGCATTCCACCTTCGCCTTCCATCTTCTCGCCTTTCGCAACAGACCGGTCTTCTTGCTGGTTTTTCACTAGGGAATGAGGGAATGACCGCAATAAACCATCCCACATGTTTTTCTTTAGGGAAACTCTAGGTTCATTCCATTTCTCATTCCCTAATGTTGACCCCGGATGAATAAACCCCTGTATTAATATGGGGTGTTCCCCTCCAAAGTGATGAATCCCCACTATAACCAGGGACACCCCCACATTACTAAACAGGGGTCAACATTCATCCGGGGTCATTCCCTATCGCAGCGATCGCACGTCTGCCGGTCTGCCGGTCTGCCCGAGGAGTGCTACAAGGACCAGGGCACCAAGGCCTTGCGGCGCTCCAGCAACGCCGCGCTGCTGCGCACCTACGCGGCGCTGCAGCAGGGGGACAAGGCCTGCGAGCGGCTGCAGGTGGCCCTGACCATGTGCGAGACCAAAGAGGAGACAGCAGCACGCGGTTGAAGAGAGTGGCACTCACTCCACCCACCCCCATGGCTGGAAAAGCAGGCAGGCAGGCAGGAAGGGAGTAGATTGCAGTAGAATGGTTGATTTTCAGCCAGACAGGCAAGCAGGAAGGGAGTATCAGGCAGGCAGGGAATTTATTCCAGCATAATTGTATTCGCACATCCCAAGCCAGCAGGTGGCTGGCTTTTCGACGAACAAAGGGAGCAACCAAAAGGCTCCAACTGGTCCCCTAGGCGTTTGAGAAGCCAGCTTCGAGGGCTGGAATGGAGTTGTAGGTCTACCAGCTGAATTGAACTGCTGCAACAGGCCACCGTTCACCACATGAATCTGCATTGCATTTCCTGTGTTGTGTTGTGCTTCCGTGTGTCATTGCGCCCTGTTGGTCTCCCAGGCTTGTTCCCTCGCAAAAAAGGCTTTCCCTTCAAGCCATGTTTCGTGCGCTTGCCCCGGCCCTCTAATGTAGTTAGAGGTACGTGCCATGCACGAAGGCTTGTTCAGTCTTGAATTGGCTTTATGATTTGATGTGCGATGTGCAGACCAGCATGTCCCTAAGTGTGAAATGTCCGCCTTTTGACAGAAACTGCTCCTTCAGCCTGGGAACAAGCATTTCTGCCTCCAAGCTCAAGCCAATCAACTGATTTTTGCCAACAACTTGTTCTTTTTCCAATCAACAGTTTTTGTTTAAACGTTCACAAAAGGTCTTGAATATTCACGAATGGCTCCAACAGCATTTTTGGGGGACCAACCAGCAACGGCAAAATTAGCGCAATGAAAAACAGCGCCCCTGTGATGATGGCAATGACAGCCCAAAGGCAGCCGAATACATGCAGAATCAGCACCACACAGACAAATCTGCAGGGACGAGCTAAATGCCTTCCAGCATGGGACGGGTGTGCCTGCAGAAGAGGGGGCGCCGGCATGAGTAGAGTTTGCCGTCCAAATGAGCCACAATCAAAACCCGGGTATAATTAGTAAGGGACAATCCCAGCCATAAATAGTTTCGGCCGCCTTCGTATTTCCTTACATGGTTCTGGGTCAACCATTTTAATACCGGGTTTTGATTGTGACTCAAGTGATGTGCTCGCAGCCGCAAAGGACGCGCTAAATGTGTATCTCAGCGGGAAGGTGGCCTTAGAAGGTGCTGGCTGTGACGATCGATTTGAGTCAATCTGGGACGACTATTTGGATGACAACCCGGAGACGAAGGCAAGCTCGCACTGAGAAGAGGAATGCAAGGATTCCAATCTTCTGCTTTGCCTGACTGAGGAAAGTCCAGTGAACCTACCAGGTACTGTCCTTTTTCCCAAGGCTTGTTTCAATTGCAAGCGGTGTTGGCATTGTCAATGCAGGCAACCGAGTGCTGAGAGTCAGAGCACTTGCCCGTTAGGCGCATCTTGAAGGTCAGATGAAGGTGCCTGGCTGAGTCATACTTCGTGAATTTAAGCAATGGAAGGACAGATGGGTGCAGCTGGTTTTGTACTTGACGCTTTGTGTAGCCTTCTCGGTCCCCGTGTTGCCAAGTTCGTGCATAATGCAGCTGATTTGCCGCAGCACGTGCACACAAACAATGGTGCTGTCATCGGGCACTGGCACTTGGTTTGCAGCTTTCCCGTCGCAAAGAGAGCCATAGGGAGCTCAAGCAGAGCTGTCTTGATTGTTGTGTTATTTTGTGGCACCAGCTGGGGGTTACATGGGATGACCACAGGGGCAAACCACTACGAAGATGATATTTCCCACTAAATTGGAAAAGTTACCCATTGTCATTTGGAAACCCAAAAAATGATCAACCCGCTGGCCTTCGAAGCGGCTGATCCATGGGGAATTCGGCACACGCAGCAAAGAGATGCATGTGTTGCCCTGTTCGCTTTCGGCTTCGAACCGCAGTCTCACTCCCCCAGGGTCGCAGTGCGGTCGAGTGCCACTTGCTCTCATGGACAATATTGCAGACCGTCATGGCAAACGTTTACTGTACCCTGCCACCAGCTAATATGGAAGTGCACAGACCCCTGTAGAAAGACTACTTTTGTCTTGGAAAGTGCCTTGTTGTAGTTGGTGGGATAGCTGAAATATCGTACAGACCCAGGTTCCCCAAAATGTGCCCAAATGCCTCATGGCCCGCACCTTCCATGGGGTCGCCACACTGAGGTGATGAAAGACCTCTCCAAGCAGGTTGGCCCAAAGGATGCAGAAGATGACTTCAAGATGCCAGAGACCTTGCCGGAGGCCATTCAGCTTGCCAAGCAGCATAAAGTCATCACCTGTGTGCTGGTGATAGCGCTGCTAGTGTACCTTGCCTTTGCCATCTACGCATCACTCTGGATTTCCAGAAGGGTGGTTGCCCGACTGAAGAAAGACTAGCAGCCAAAGATTTGCTGGACGTGACGGGAAAAGCGGCCGATGCAGGGATTCAGACCACTGCGCTGATGCTTTTAATGTCTTGGCTGGCATTATTTACCCAAATCTGGAAAACAAGCATGCTGAAAATACATCGGATGGACTGCTTTGAAGTTGGCAGACCCGCAACTTTGAAGTGTTGCCTGGCAAACACACGTGGCTTCTCCTCCAAGACCCTTTCGGCCAAGCCTCAAGTCAGCTTGTCCGTGGGTTCCATCCTGGCGACGTTGGACCCCCCAGTTAGTGAGGACAAGTGGTAAATCGGATCGGTCGCCCTCGCCGGTGTGCATGGCACCCTCCGCAGGGATGGGCCTTGCTAGCCTTGGCCACTGCTTCGCCACATTTTTTTCGAGTGCTCTTCAGATTGGCGACGCTGAAGTCTCTTCAAAAGCGGCCCCAACGATCACATGCCTTCAACGTGCTATCGCTGGCAGCTCAGGTGCACTTGGAACTTGCACGGGAACCCCATCAACGCTGCGGACGATATTCACTCCTGGCTAATGTGCCAACCTTGGTGGCTTGTTGCAGAGGCAGGCTGTGATGAATTCCGGGCCTCCTGCGCCTCCCTTTGCCCTTCTTTTTGGAGACCCGCGATGGCATCCAAGAGCGTGGGGAGTCAACTTTTTGGTTTTGCAGATTGATGGGTAGTGGGTTTCGGGTATTTGGCCCGCTGCTTATCAGCAGTCTGCTCGAACAGCTAGTCAAACCGGCACTCGAGAAGGTAATAGCGTGGATCTCGTTTGGTGAGCATGGGACTTGTTCGAGTTGGTCAGATGCTGAAGTCATAGTTTTGAGCGGCGTTTGTTAGACAAGATCCCTAGGCATTAATTGGCGTGGAATGCCCTGTTGTCTTGTTGCTTCGCTCGTGTCCTTCTAAGCCGCCCTGGGAACAATCCCATTGAAGCCAAGGAAGAAGGGGAAGGTCAGCCGACTCACTTCGGTGGGCAGACTTCTCACAACAGTAAGGCCAGATGAAGATCCAGCGGATTTGATGGTCATCGCAGTGCAGGACCGTGTTCGCAGTGCAAGGCTTGAGCCCGGCGCACGCCCTACAAGGCCAACAGCTTGAATGTTAGGATGGTGCTGATGGTGCCAGGTTTTTGTGGCCTGGCCCGGTGCAATCCCGCAAGAATCTGCATCGTTCAAGTGCTCACTTGCAGCTTTTCACATTTCCGACCACCTGCCACTTCACTCAGGAGCTGGTGGACCTAAGCCCCACCACTATGGTGTCGACCTTAGATCTGATCGGATTGGTTACTTGTCCTGCGTGCCATTTCAGAGCACGGGGTGAATCAGTCAGATTGCGTTGCTCCTTTCTCGTGGCCACGGTTGCAGAAGGAATAGGAGAAAAGTGTCGTAAAGCTTCCCCTGCTTTCGGCATCGTCAAGCACACGATTTGTCCCCTTCCTGAAATGCCACAAATCTACACACGCATCGACGTGAGCTCTTGAGCCCTGCGGCCCCGGCATTACCCACAGACAACCACTTGATCACTTGCGATGCGGGTCTCGTTGACTTGCAGGAGCCTGTTCTGACCTTTCACGAGCCTGTTCTAGCGGCAAGGGCCAAGATCTTCCTCGCCCTGCCTTGAGACCTGGAACAAGATGAACAAAGATTGTTTGCTTCGGGGTGACTTTGTTCAGATATTTGAAGTCTTTGTCACCCGGCAGCCCCTGAACCTTTGCTGATTCACGCGTATTGCTGGTGCTTGGGACAAGGGATGCACTGCATTCCGACGCACGCTTCGCGGCTTCGCCCGCGGCCTGCGAGAAAAAAAAAAAACGAGGTCATGAATGCCAATGGCGACGAACAGCGCCGCCGCCTCAACATCTCCAGTTCTCACCTCACGGCCTGCGGCACCCGAGGGAACGGGAGCTTCTCCTAGGCTGACCCATGTCTCGAGGGAAAGGCCCCCTGAAAAGCCCGTCCAAACCGCTCAAACCTGGAGGCCAAGCAGCGCTGGAGGCGCGCATTGAGCTCCGAGCCCAGTTTCAGGGCACTTTAATGCAAAGAAGTCTGCACACCACAGATGGCCACAAGCCAATCTTGGGCTTGTGGGGAATATGAGAAGATACTGTAGGGTTCCGGGCTTGAACACTGCTGAGAAGGCCGTTATGCCCATCTCGAAGTCAAGGGATAGGGACTCTCGAGGTTGGCTGCGTTTCAAGTGACATTCCGTGCCTCAGGATCCGGAATCCGGAAAAATGTCCGTTTGTGCGTGTGTGCGTTGCGTGCAGATGCTTATGGAGCCAGAGCTCATGCCACAAGCCTGCTGCCCAAAAAAAGTCAGACACCTTGCCATGGTTAAATGAAGAGAGGGTGGGCAGGGTTTTCCCCCAAAAGTTACTACCACTCACAGCATTGGTTTCTGTAAATGAAGACGCCCAGGCAGGCACTTGGAGGCCAGGCCTGTAGCGACAGCGAGTGCGCGATGGACATTTCGGAATGAACGTGGTGTCCGGTGGAAGTCGCCGGGCAGGAAGATGGAGCCACGTGCACAGAGGGGTTTGTGCGGGCATTCAGGCAAGCATGCAGCACCCAGCAAGTATATTAGAATTTTCAATATATATATATATTAAACATATATATATATATGTATAGATGCTATCTTGATTTGTACGTGACGGCATGCCTTTGCAACTTTGCTGTTGCCAGCTGCCGGCTTGTGCTTTGAGGGTTCCCTTTTTCGGCTTTGAAGGGAAACTAAAGGGAAACCATCCGTTTGGGGGGTCCTTGATTTCAAGACCCACCTGGTATGGCAAATCATGCTATGTTAAGCCAAATGAATGGCGTGCAATGAAGCAGCGTGCCAGGAGGCCAGAGTTATTTGAAGGTCTGCAGCTTTGGCATGGTCGGCTTGGCACGGGACTTGGCATGCCTTGACATGCCTTGAAAGATAGCTCAACCGGCACGGCGGTGCTTTTCAATCAAGAACAGGGTTGTGGGATCAGTCTGGGTTTATCCCCACTTCCGTGATACTTTTGGGAATCCCCTCTTCATACGGGGGGAGGGGAGGGTTAGTCTTTGGGAGGCCGCTTTTTTGTTGTATCACAGAAGTGGGTTTCATTTCCCACAGCCTGAGAAGCAGTGTTTAGCCCTCGCAGGCTTTGCATACCTATTTGGAAGCTTGTTGGACCTTGGCACCAGTCTGCAAGCTTTCTGCATTTAGCAGAAACATTGAGTGCTTCAAATGAATCACACCAGGCCCTCCTGATTTACGCGAAGCCCTGGCTTGGGTGCCGCACATGGATGAGCGAGAGGGCTTGACGCCACCTCCATTTCAGCATCAGCGCGGCTGCAAGTCCGCTGATGAAGTTGAGTTGAGTAGGATAGGGTGCCAGTCAAGCTGACTTTGGCAACTCACAATGCGCTTCAAGTTGCGGGCCAAAGGCGTAAGGATCGTAGGCTCTGCTTGGCCGCGGTCGCTCTCCTCAGCACTCGGCGACGTGCGACATGTCTTGAGGCGCTTCATCCGACAGCTTCGCTTCGATAGGGTAAAGACAGGCGCGCGGCCGCGCGCCACCCACCAAACATGGGTCAAAATTAAGCCACCAGGATATGGACCGCAGGTTTTCATATGTTTCCATTTGCCAGGAATCCATGTGGGTTACCTGTTTTTGACCCACACCCAACTGTTGCAGAAGCTGCCTTGCCCCATGGAGTCTTTGGCAAGATAGGAGTTCGTGGAAGTACTCATGAAACTGCTTCGCTCGAGTGGCCTGTCCCAGTTCTTGCCCGCCGAATGTTGAGAAGGCCTGGACGGCATGGGTGGCAACAAGGGCGCTGTGTGCGCAAGGCCAGGTCTGAACATGCGGCTTGATGCGGTCGATCTATAGGTGTAGGCAAATGCAGGACGGAAGGAGCGATTTCTTTGGTTCTTTAGCGCAACCAACCTGCACTCAACGTTGTTTCACCCTTTTGCTGCATGATAGTTTTGGTGCGCCCGACGCGTGCTCTTCATGCCGCCCAATGATTTGCAGGTTGTTTGCTCACCTGCCAGCCTGTCAGAAGCCGAACCCAGGTTTCTGCTGGGCAGCATTTCTGCCGAGCGCTTAGCTCCCAACGCGCCATTTGTTGTGCTTTGAGCGTGGCGTTGGCATGCCTGGCTGCGTTCACTCGCCTGAAGTCCACCTGCCCCATAGCTCTGAAAGGGGCCGAAAGGCTAAGCTTGGCGCCCAGGTGTGCCTCATCGACGTGCACCTGGCCTCCGGCCAAACGGCCGGGTGCCCCAAGCGGAGAAGCCCTGCACTGCCCGAGTGGGAATGGGTCGTCGCTCCTGAAACTGGCGTCCAGGAAGCAAAGGACACCAAACTTTGGAAACTCGGTCAAATACGGCCCCTCTTCCTGATTTCATGCGACTGGGGCCCTGCAGGGGTGCAAGCGTTCTATTGCCGCCCATGGCTTCGCAAGAATTTCTTGCGGCGCTCCATGGTTCAAGCTCTACGGTTTCGGGGGGCAGCGCGGGCACTTGTTGGAGTACTATATCGCTTGAAGCGCGGGTCCGGTTTTGCCTGCGAATGTGGCTAGAATTGAGTGCAGGGTCGTGCACGGGGGCGTGCGTGAAGTATTCTGGGTGCAAATGTGTGAAGCGTACAGATGTGTGTGCGCGTTCCATGTGTCATTGCTCATGGTTTTGTAAAGTGCGCCCCTGGATGGGGTAGGAGAGGGACTCGCTCGTTCGGAAGCAACTGTTCTCCAACAACTGCATGCGTGCTTGTAATACTTTCTTGCATGCTCTAATTTCTTGTGTCCATTACGCTTGTCCGCAGTTTGCGCGTGTCGGCAGAATTCAGGCCCAAATACCGCACATGCCCCGACCAATTCGGTACGCTGGCTGTGCTTCCCGTGACTTGCACAGTGGCCAAAAAGTTTGTCCTCCAAACTGTCTTGGATGCCAGGCCGTGGCAGAAAGAAGTCAGCACCTCACGCAGGCAAGTGACGATTGCTGTTTTGCAGGGAGCATTGGTCCAGAAACGGTTTGGATGCGCTTTTTGTGGATTTCACCTGTTCTTCACCCTGTTGGTTCTGTTTGAGAAATCTTTTTGTACTCTTTGAGTATTTTACAGGGGTGGATCCACAAAAGCCACATCCAAACCGTGTTCTAGAATTGGAGTGCAGGCAACTTGGGGTCTTGGAGTTGAAAGATGTTGAAAGATGTGCTCATGTGCACCACCTAAACTGAAGGAGTGATGTTTGAAGCATGCCTCCAAAACAAATCACGACCACCACCGCCGTTGCCACCGCCAGCCGCCACAACTGTGTTGTACCATCAAGTTAGATGATTATGTTCATTTGTGATCGCCATTGTTTGGTGCTGCAACTTGCAATCGTGTACGCGAGATCAGACAAACTACCACCACTAGCTATCAGACCACTCGTGCGGCCACTTTTGCCACTACTTTTCTAAGGCTGCTCCGGCTGATATAAAGAGACAGGCCTTCCACCATGTTGAATCTGGTGTTGCTATTCCGAATTCTTGCAGCTACCGCAAAACATCCCAGAGGTAGGAACCATTCCATGCTCCGTTGGCCCGAGCACTGGGTCTTTTTCTTGCTGCTGGAAGGGCAGCTTGCCGTTCCTTTTTGGGTTGTGCAAGGGGAGCCTGCACTCGCCTATGTCCCATCCAGCCTTAGAGGGCAGAAGCGCGAGAGTTGCTGGGCCGCCTGGCCCAAGTTGGACAGGTCATGGCAGATGCGTTTCAAGGCACCTCCATGAAAGGCGTCCGGCCTCCCAGGCCGTCAAAGCTGAGGAACCTTCACTGGTCAAGGGGTGGCTTCCATGTGCACGCGCAGACATGCCAAGAATCATCAATAGAAAGTGCTGTGTGCTGGCGACAACTTGATCTAGCTTTTGGGCGCTTGCATTGCCCGCACGGCTTTCAGAAAGGGGTGCGGTTTGCGTAGCCCTCTGTCGGCGTTGGAGACTCTAGAGCGTATGTGTGGGGCCACCAGGACTTGTCCCAACAGCAGTCCTCAAGGCTTTGCTTGAGGCTTCCTAGGCACACTGCCGCGGCAGTCCTGTCTCGCAAGTTTCGGGGGGCGGCGGACGATATCGTAATTGGTTCCCGCATGCTCCCACAGGGAAGACTCGCAGAAGCAGGTTGCATGCAAAAGGAAGGTTGGCGCTTCTTGCAAGCGGTGCGAGAAATCGCTCCGCCCTTTCTCAAGTTTGCTTGAGCCGTTTGGGTCAGGTCGCTGTCAACTTCCACCCATTGCTCTGAATATCATGCTGTTGTAATGGCATCATGTGCCCGGTTGGCAGGCCAATCAATGGCTTTAACATCATGATCTTGCACGGGTTGCGGCCTCCTAGGCCTACCAACAATCATTCGAGGACAACAAACGCAGCGAAGCTTGGAATATTTGCATCG
>CAUJNA010003838.1:1523451-1566166 GCA_963377175.1 Effrenium voratum | reverse complement strand
CACGCACACACGCCCACACGCACACACGCCCACACGCACACGCCCACACGCACACGCCCACACGCACACGCCCACACGCACACACGCCCACACGCACACACGCCCACACGCACACTCCCACACGCACACGCCCACACGCACACGCCCACACACACACACACACACGCACACACACACACACACGCACACGTATCCATGCGCAGAAAATCTGCATTGTGTTAGTCCTTTTGTAGGATAGCGGGAGTGAGGTTGGAATATCCCACCTTCGTGATACCAACTGCAACCTTGCGTTTTGCTGCAACATGGTTGCCAAGCAGGGCAACGTGACCTTTTTCCGACAGTCAAACACCATTTTCGGCCCAAAGCTTCTCCTGAAGGAGGCAGGGTACTTTGTGAGTGCCTGGCAACTCGCCAAATCACAAATGGCCTCCTCAACCCTCAACCCATTAAACGGGTCCAAGTTTGGGGTCCAGGGCTGCTGCCAGCACCTGCGAGAGCTAGTGCTCGCCGCGCCTCGGCCTGAGGGTCTCTGTCTCCGGAGCAACCATGGATTGTAGTTTTTGAGATTCTCCCTTGACCCTTTTTTCGCTTGACTTTTGTTTGGCCTCTGCTCTGGCTTCCCACTAAAGTGACTCTCCCCAGTCATGCCCCCGTTTTTTAGTACAGCCCGAAGCATCGGTGATAGCTCGTGTTAAGCTTGCGAGCGTGCGTCGCTTCGGCGGAGCAAGCAGACCCCCCCCCGCCCAATGGGAACATTTCTATCAGTACTGAGATATATCACCACTATCCTTTGGGCCGAACAGATTCTGGCCGAAGCAAGTCACGCTCATGCTATGGGCTTGCTAATCCAAGCTACTCTGTGGCCACAGGAAGTAGAAAGTATATTTTCGCTGTGTGTGCTACCATGATTGGGAGTTGTGTCCAAAGTTCTTCAACCTCCATTTCACAACTCATTCGTACTTTGGAGATCCAAGCGACAAACGTACCACGAATTGCTTACAGGCATACGCAATCAGATGCGCTGGGCGTTTCCCGCGAGCCGCTGAGGACAGCCAAGTAAGCTGGCTGCCGCAAGGCGAAGACGCGCGGCAGCTCCGGAAATATGACAAGAGACAAAATCTGCTGCCAGCCCTGGCGCTCCTGGACGCAGCTTGGTGGGTGGGTGGGTGGGTGGCTGGGTGTGTGCGTGTGTGAGCTTGTGTTTGCGTTTGCAATTGCGTTTGTGTTTGCGTTTGCGTTTGTTGTGTTTGTGATTGTGTTTGGTGTCTGTGTCTGCGTTTGCATTTGCGTTTGTGTTTGCGTTTGCGTTTGTGTTTGCATTTGCGTTTGCGTTTGCGCTTGTGCTTGTGTTTGTGTTTGTGTTTGTGTTGCGTTTGCGTTGGCGTTGGTGTTTGTGTTTGTGTTTGTGTTTGCGTTTGTGTTTGTGTTTGCGTTTGCGTTTGCGTGTGCGCTTGCGTTGGCGTTTGCGTTTGCGTTTGCGTTTGCGTGTGTGTGTGTGTCTGTGTGTTTGCGTTCGCGTTCGCGTTTGCATTTGCATTTGCGTTTGCGTTTGCGTTTGTGTTTGTGTTTGGGTTTGCGTTTGTGTTTGTGTTTGTGTATGCGTTTGTGTTTGTGTGTGTGTGTGTTTTGTGTTTGTGTTTGTGTTTGCGTTTGTGTTTGCGTTTGCGTTTGTGTGTTTGTTTATGTTTGGGTTTGCGTTTGTGTTTGCGTTTGCGTTTGCGTTTGCGTGTGTGTGTGTGTGTGTGTGTGTTTGTGTTTGTGTTTGTGTTTGCGTTTGCGTTTGCGATTGAATTTGCGTTTGCAATTGCGTTTGTGTTTGCGTTGGTGTTTGCGTTTGCGTTTATGTTTGTGTTTGCGTTTGCGTTTGCGTTTGTGTATGTGTTTGTGTTTGTGTTTGTATTGGTGTTGTGTTTGTGTTTGTGTGTGCGTTTGCGTTTGCGTTTGCGTTTGTGTTTGTGTTTGTGTTTGCGGTTGTGTTTGTGTTTGTGTGTGTGTTTGTGTCTGTGTCTGTGTCTGTGTTTGTGTTGCTGTTTGTGTTTGTGTTTGTGTTTGTGTGCGGTTTGTGTTTGTGTTTGTGTTTGTGTTTGCGTTTGTGCTTGTGTTTGTGTTTGTGTTGGTGTTTGCGTTTGCGTTTGCATCGGCGTTTGTGTTTGCGTTTGCGTGCGCATTTGCTTGCGCGTGCGTGCGTGCGTGCGTGCGTGCGTGCGTGCGTGCGTACGTGTGTGTGTGTGTGTGTGTGTGTGTGTTTGCGTGTTTGCGTTTTTGCGTGTTTGTGTGTTTGTGTGTTTGTGTGCTTGTGTTTGTGTGTTTGTGCTTGTGTTTTTGTGATTTTGTGTTTGTGTGAGTCTGTGTGTGTGTGTTGGTGTCTGGCCAAAATGAAGCAGCTTGGGGGACCCTACAGCCGACCTCGGTAGGGAAGGGAACTAAGCCGGCTCCGTCTCTCCTGCAGTCGTTGAGACAGTTCGATCACCTCCGCGTTGTCTTCTTTTGGTTCGTGACAACATGAATCTCAAGACTGGCGCGCTGCCCGGCCAGCGCCCAGCAACAAATGAGGAAGCATCGAACGACCAAAGGTGGATGGATGATTTTGTCGTTATTTGCGTGGTTCAGCCGAGGTGTCCCGGTGCCCTTTGAACGGCCTGCTGCGCGACTTTTTGGAGCCCTTGGCCATTCTGGCCCATGCTGCTTGGTTCTATACATGTCCGGTGGGATGACTTGGGGGATCATCACTACAATACCATTGTGAAATGGGGTTCGACAAAGTCGCATGATCTTGGGGGACACAACTAGTTCCCCACTTGCCTGGGTAATTTGGAGCGGAAAGACAGGGCCGGGATCCATTGTAATTGAAATCCCTTGGAGGTGTTGGAGAAATGGAGGATCGAGATTTTCAAGTCAAACCCCGAATTGGAGGTTTGGACGTGCTTGGCACCCAGAGCCACTGGGCCCCTCGCTACCTCCAAACTACCGGCCCCACCAAAGGGTTTGCTGAACGGTGACTTGGGGGAAGGGAAATCACCCAAACCATGCCCACCGACAAGCTCCGATTTCCCAGCCCCAGAGCTTCCCAACAGGTGGGGCGCATTGGTGCGGCCGGGTGCAACTTGAGCGGCGAGCTGCCCGACATGGGGCACATAGAGAAGGCGGAGGCAGCGACAAAAACGAGCCATGTTGGGATTGCGTGTAATCGGCACCGGTTAAAATGAATGGAACCTCCCATCAATATTGTGCGGGATGGCCCCACTGTGTGGCCCAAGCATGTCCTAAGACGAAGCCTCAGTTTGCTTCTGGCCAGTTGTACGATCTCACGCTGTCCGGAATATGCGGTATTATTAGGCAGCACACGGCCTGTCAGGAATCTTTGGCAGGGTTCATGAGCTTCTTCAAAACCTGAACCGACATGGAAAGCTGATTTCGAGGTGCCAGTGGTTTGGTCCTAAGCCCTTCAGGTCGCAGGAAAACACTGAGGTGAGGCCCTTCTGTACACGTAGTAGGCCAATACTTCAGGGCAGGCAATGACCTAATGTATTTCGGCTTGATGCCTTTTGATTTTGTTGCATACTTTTTGGAGCAGCGCAAACACAAAGAATCTCAGAGGAACCGCAAGGAATGGGAGTTTCTCAAAATGGCGGATCCCCTGTTTGATGGAGCAGGACACCAGCGATGGTAAGAGACCCAATTCGGATTCTGAACACCATCACCCGTGGCGCCGCAGTTCAGCTTCTTCCGCTTCGTGTTCGGATGGACGAGCGAGCCCCGGGCGTGCGCTTGAACTTCTCCTTTTTCTCCCAGCAAGTTTGCGATCCGCTTTCCATATGTGACCCCTTTTTTCCGGAGATGAAAGGAATCCGCCTGTGAATCGACTCCTCGCTGAAACAGGGTTTCGCGCCCCTGATTAGTGCTTGCCTCCTTAATTTCAATTCAACAATAAATCAATGAAGAAACATATTTCTCTCCTTTTTTTCTGTTTGGTATCTTCCCAGTCAGCTCGGTTGCCTGCGAGTCGACCAGACCGAAATGGTTTCGAACTTTGGGGTTGCTGTTGCTCAAGTGAGGCCGGGGACCTGTCCCGGTTTGAAACATAGAACACACCTTCGATCTGCTGCACTAACACAGTGCATACGAGCCTCAGCAGTCCCCTCGGCAAAGAGTATTGGCCCCATGAAACCCTAAAGGAACCACTAGGATGAGGGCCAAAGTGTTCTTGCAAGTGAGCTTCAGAGGGATTGTTCGGGGAAAATCGATTTCGGACAGAACCTAAGCTTCCCCTCAAGTATGGGGCCAACCTCAAAGTTTCAAGGCTCTAGGGAACGATCCCGTAAATGCAACTGGATGATTTTGTCGAGCACACTCCAACTGATTCTGCTGGACGCCGTTTCACGAGGTTTTCTCCGTGTGTGTGTGTGTGTGCACGGTGCTGGATCACGCCGCTAATTCAACCTTCTGACTTTCTACCAAGACGCAGGGGGCAGATCTCTTGGGCCGCTACCAACGAAGACGCCCTCTTGATCTGGTGATATGCGAGCTTGGCCAGCTTGCACGGCCCTGCAAACTCCCCGATTTGATGATGGACCCTATGACCCGTCGTTGTGTTTTTCCGTGTCACGTTTCTGCTGCTTCCATTGTTGGGTTTTCGCATGTCTGCACTCCTCAAATGTGTCGGCTATGATTTGCCTTTAAGTGTTTGTGTCTGTGTGTCTGTTTGTGTGTGTGTGTGTCTGTGTCTCTGTTGATGTTGCAACTCCTTTTGCTAAGGAACTGAGCAAGAGCCTCCAGATGCTGGACCTCGGCAACAACTCCATCTCCAGCGTGGAGGGCCTCTCGGCCCGGACCTACTTAAACTTGGCCTCCAATGGCCCGGCGCCTTGGACCAAAGGGCCGGAAGAAGCAGAGTTTTTAAGATTCCTGGGGGCTGAGTTTTTTTTTTAAATCAAAAACACTAACAAATACCAAAAATATAAGATCAAGACCCGTGGCCTCTTAGATTTATTGGGGTGCGTTTTGTTTTTTGTCTTTTTTGGCTGATGACATGCAAGCACAGATTCATTTTCGATCCAATGAAGACTCAGATGCATCCAGACCTGGAAAATGAGCTAGCTTCAAGCTACACAGAAGACAGCCTGTTGAGAACTATTTTGGCACAAATATCATTGTTGGACACAAATATTTAGTGTTTTTGGGGGCATGTACTTTTATCGCAACATGTTTAATTTCATGCCAATGCCCAACGCGGCATTTGGCTCAAGCTTTTCAACCCGTCGACTCGCACCCGCAATTTCGGCGCCAAAACATCGCGGCACGTGGTGTACTTCATCAGCACGTTGTGCTGTTGCCGTGCGCCTGTGGTGGTGTCCTTGGCGGAGGTTGGTCGGGGGTATTGGTTGGGGTTGGTGCGCACTGGTTTGCTTTGCTTGCTTCGCTGCATTGTTTGCCTGCTTGGTTTGCTGCTTTGTGCTTGCTTTCGGTTGTCTCTGCCCTTGCTGGGCTTCTTTACCTTGTTACAACTGGCACCCTGTTTTGGTTCGTGTTTGGCCAGCCGAGGGCACCACTTTGCCCTTGGGACTGGGGGGTTTAAACAGTCTCTTCTTGTTGGTGGGATTGGGCCTGTTTATTCTCTCCCGAAATACTGTTTCAAACCCTTTCGCAGGTTATCAGCCGTAGGATTCGTCCTCGGTTGGCACCGCGAACCCCTTTTTAATAACAACCCTGCAGGTACCGTAGGTTTCTGTAGGTATCATGGCGGGAATCACTGAGGACGGACCTCATGTGGTGACCGATGAATGGGTTCTCGGCCAGGCCGGAATCTTGGACGTTCCCTAAGTCTCCGGTATTGGTTTGTTTCGCGCGAGATGGAAAAAACCAATCGAGATTGGTATTTCCCATCGTGGATTGGTAAGTGGTGTAATATCAATATTGCAAGATTGGTTTGTCAAAAATATCAATATTTGACCTTCCCTAGCAACTAGCTATTTTGAAGGTTTCCTTCCTAAATTGCTTTGACTTTGCAATTAGGAACCTTCTGACTTTGCAGTCACATTTATGACTTTGCAGTCATTTCCCACCCTCCCACCACCCCCAGAGAACATGACTTTGCAGTTATGCCCCACCTTCCCACCACCCCCAGCCCCACCTGAAAGCTGTTGGCAAATGCCCTCCTCACCACGAACCTTAAATTTAGGATTGCCACAACTTCGCACCCCCCAGCCCCACATCACAATTAACCACTCCTGGCCCCAGACAAGAGCTGCTGGCAAAAGCACTTTTTTCCTTAGGCAGATTGGCCCAGCTGCAAAGTCATTGCTACATCAAGTTTCTCTGACAGCAAAAATGGCATGTCGCAAGTTGACACCCCCCTCAGGCAGCTGGAGCCAAGCTCAGACAGCCTTCCAACAAAATCTTCACTTCCATAACACCACACATAGCGAGGGTTCAGAGTCAAGCCTTGAATGGCTAGCTCATTGCAGTAATGCAATTTTGGAACCATTGACCATTGGCAGGTTTTTTCTTTCACTGCTTTTGCAGCCAGGAACTGGGATGTTTGCAAAGCAGCTTCCATGTGACCCAAGGCTGCCCTTGCTTCTTGTTTCTCAGGAACCAGGCCAGAGTCATACACATGGTTGTAGTACATGTCCAAGTGTGCCAGGAGGTCCTTCCTTTTCAAGGAATAAGTGCTTCCATCACACCAGTCTCTGCAGAGCTTGGAAAACACTGGCACCAAAGTCCTCACCTTAGAGCCAACTTTGACACAAGAGTTCCGCAAACTTGGTGGAAACAAAGACCCTTTATGATGCCAAGGGTCCTGGGCAGCCTTCAGGTGTGCCAGGCAAGGGTAGGTGGTACTCAGTGCCTTGGGTTTGGTAAAGTTGTTCAGGGTAAACTTGGACAGTGGCTTGCCATGCTTCTCCTTGGTGTTCTTGTATGTAGGCCCAAAGTTTTTTCAGGGCAAGCTGCCTTTGTGCAGCTGGAACCTTGCAAACAACAAAGTCAAAGCAAACATTGCCAATGCAATGGCTGCTGAAGCCCAAGTCCAGCACATGGAGGATGTCGAGGCACAAGGTGTAGATGGACACACCAGGGGCTTTGAAAATAGGGTGTGCTGGGTTTCTCTGCCTGAGACTTCTTGAAGTTCTGCACATGGCATTGCTGACAAAACCATTCCAAGGCTTGTCCTTTGGATCCCTGTTGGCACCACAAAGGTAGCAAGGGGTGTTGCTGCCCTGGTGCCTCATGCCCAAGCCATTTTGGAAAAATTCCATGTCACCCATGAAGCCAAACCTTCCCAACACGTGGAAAAAGTGGGTGGGGGGGCTGGAGTTCATATCCAAAAGGATCTGTGTCAGGCCATTTGTTCTCCAGAAGGGCTTTCAAGCTCCATGCCACCCATGAATACAATGTGTGTTCTGTACCATTTTCCCCATGGGCAGTGCAGCTCTTGGGGTAGGAAAAGATCCACAAATGCTCTTCCATGCCGGGCTCAGAGCTCAGCAGGCCCCTGAAACTCACAGTCATCAGGCTGTCAGTGGACTGAAACTCTGCTGCATCTGCATGCAGTAGCAAAGGAATGCACCTTCTCTTCCAGTTGTGTTTCTTCAGCATGGGGTGGCCCTTCAGCCTTTTGTCTTCCATGGGCATTGCTTCCCAAAAGTTCTCCAGGTTGCTGGTGCCAAAGATGCTTTCGAAAACAAGATTTGATGCAGAGCTTGAGGACAGGTGGTGCATCCACATGCATGGCAGCTTCACAGGAACTTCCCCCTGATCATGGTGCAGCCCTGATCATGGTGCAGCCCCACAGCCTTGGGGTCCAACCTAGGGCACTTGAGTGGCACACTTGTTGGGGCAAGGCTGGAGGAGACCTTCTGGAGCAAATCTCTATGACAATTGTTTGAAGCCATTCCGTAGTTGCCAAGCAAAGCCAGCCCATGGATGTCATCTTGCAGGCACCCTGACAGCCTGGCAGAGTGAGCAATAGCCTGAACATCAACTGCTGATATCTTGCCCCAGGCCCATTTGGTCAGCAAGCAATGGGCCAGTGGGGACAAGGACTGGGCCCACCCAATAGCAGCAGCAGCCAAGTCTGCATGTTTCCTCTTTCCCATTGCAACCTGCCAGCAGCTGCCAGAACAATGGAAATGCATAAAACATATGGGGTTTTGCAACTGAAGCATGCACAGGTCCTACCAGTCTGACAAATACATGTATGTCTGTTGTAGTGCTGGTGCAATGCTACAAATGGCTGCAAAGTTGCAACTGCAATCTTGAAAATGGCTTCAAAGCCCACTGAGAGTGGCTGCAAAGCCACTTGAAACTGACTGCAAAGTCAACCCAATGGCTGCAAAGCCACTAGAAAAGCCTCCCAGCATGAGTGAACAGCCACCTACAAATCACCACACTTACAGCCCAGCCAACAAAGCATGACTGCAAGGTCACCTATGGCTGCAAAGCCACCCATGACTGCAAAGCCACCCATGACTGCAAAGCCACCCATGACTGCAACGCCACCCATGGCTGCAAAGCCACTCATGACTGCAAAGTCATTCATGCTAAATGCAGAGGTGATGAAACATAAGTGCAGCTGTCCAGAAACACATGGCGCACAAAGGCCACCACCAACAGGTGGCTGCAAATTCACCCAGCATGATTGCACAAGGCCACCCAACATGGCAGCATGACTGTCCCAACATGACTGCATAAGCCACCCAGCATTACTGCATCAGGTTTGCAACTGTAGCTCCACTTGGCTGCACAGGGAGCAAGTGATTTGTTGCAAATCTATTGCACATTCATGCTCTGTCCCTGGACAAAGCTGCAAGCTCACCCTTTGCTCCTCCATGTTGCTGCACTTTCAAACTAGTCACCCAAACACTTTGGCTTGCTGGCTCACCCAACAGCTTTTCCTGGCCAGGCTTGTGGGTTCCCTTGTTGCCCTTCTGCAGGTACAAGTTCTTGCAAGTGTTGATGTGGCCTGCAATGTTCTCCCTGCACAAGCCAATCTCCTTGATCACTGTCTTGGACCCATACTTGCTAGACTTGGCCTTGCCCTGCATAATCTCCACCTTTGTGGCCAGCCCCTCCAAGCCAGACTTCATTTTGCTGGCATTGTTGATGACATCAGCAACGCACACGATGGACTCTAAGGCCTTCAGGATTTTGTCCTTGTCCTTATCCTTCTCCTTGTTGTCTGGCAGGGCCTTCTGGCCCTGGCTCTTGTCATTGCTAAAGCCACCAGTTTCCACATTGTACCTCAAGAACTTCGACTGCCAGTCATCCATTGCATCTGGATCATCAGAAGTCACTTTCTTCACTCCCTGGGATTGCTGTCTTTTTTTTGAGTTGGTTTCCTTCTTGTGCACATCATGGTTGTCAATGTAGATTGTCACATCCTTTGCCCTTGGATGTTTCTTTTCTGTTATGTCACCACATTCCACCAGAGCATCTATCTCTTCAGCAGAGTACCTCTTCAGAAGGGAGGTGTAGGACTCTTCTTTGGTTGTCTTGACAAACTCCTGACTGTTCTGGATCTTCTGCACTGCCTCCTGCCAGCCATCACCAAAGGTGGGTTCCAGCAGCCATGAAATTGCACATTGCCTTTTGGCATGATTCTTGCCTTCACCCCTTGCCACATTGGATGCAGCTTCCCATACCTTCTTGCCCTCCGCATTCTTGGAAATGGCAGTCTTGAGGCGACCATTGGCTGCAGACCATTCTGCATTGCTCAGAGCAGGCCCTTCTCATTGTCAGCCACATGCAAGCCCTTGATTTGTGCAGTACGGCATGCCAGTACAAAGCACCATGCAAGCAGCCAGCATGTTTTCCCATCATATGCCAGCATGACAAGCCACCTGCAAGCTGCTTCTTCTTGTTAGAGAAAACCGGCTGTCTACAAATAGCTGGTTCTTCCATGCTTCAAATAATTGCAGGGCTCTGTTGACTTCATTCATCACAAGGAATTGTTGGACCTCAGTGCATGACATTGAGTTCATGTAGTTCAAAAACTCCCTGGTGTTCACTTTCATGCCCTCCCACAGGTCCTGGTTCTTCAGAAGCTGGTCAGAGGTGATGGCCAGCTCCACCCTGTCACGGGTTGTATTGTACAGGAACACCCTGATCTTCTTCCCTGGATCCTCCAAGTGGGTCACCACCTCCAGGTTGAAGGAAGTCCACACCAGCCATTTTCCATGCCACTCCATTGCAATGAGGTGCCCCTACCCAGAGCACATGTGGCTGGCAGAGGCTGGTGGGCCATGCACTTTGAAGATACTTTTTAAGACCAAACCTTAAAAGTATCTTAAAAGTATCTTAAAAGTTGAACTTTTAAGATACTTTTAAGATACTTTTAAGATACTTTTAAGATTTGGTCTTAAAAGTTGACCAGTCCCTTCCATATTTGCAAGCACCAGTCAGGCCACAAAGGTCTCATTGCAGTGCAGTTGCCAGGCTTTGGAGCAGGCTTTTGGGCAGCCACAGGTGCACCAGGCTTGCTTCACCTCACATTTGCATTATTTGGTTGAACAAGTCACCACAGGTTAGACTGAACAGCTCAGACCCATTGACTGAATAGTCAGCTAGCATCATGGGCTACAGTTGCATGCAACTTGCATGTATTTGCTGCTAAACATGGCCATGCCCATAGGCTATACACTCAATAACAACAATCAAAAAAAACAACCAAAACAAAAAATTCAGAATTCCAACACATACACCAACACTAACTACAAAAACATTTAAAATGCACAATTCAAACAATCAAACAAACATAAAAAAAACACCAGTGCACTCAAAGGCTTTGCAGGCCTTCCCATTTGACTTGAAGACATATTCTAACCCATACCAACCCCACCCTTCTGAAATTTCAGTGTCACACAGCACAATCACAAACCTAGCACATGACCATGTTCCTTGCCAACCACATCCTGCCCACAATGCACAAGCCAGCCCATTTTACTAGAGCCTCCCAGCCCGCCCACCCCATCCCAGCAGCAGCCATGTGCCTTTTACCAGCTGTGCACATGCTCCACAACCGTCCAGTATGATACAGGCCTTTTGCAAAGGCCATTCCCATTGCCTTTATGATACAGGCCTTTTGCAAAGGCCATTCCCATTGCCTTTTTTTTCAAGGCTAGTTTACATCCATGCTTCAATCAATTTGCATGGCCTCTTTGTCCTCAGATTGGCTCTCCTGTGCCAACCTTTATGGCTGCAGCCTTCACAATCTCCTTCATGGCCTCGTCCTTTTTCTCCATGGCCGCCAGGTGCTGCTTGTCAATCTTCTGGATCAGCTCCTTGTACTTCTGCTCCTGCATCAGCTTCTCCTTCAGAATGTACTCCATTTGCTCATTGTGCTGAGCCTCCTTCTTTTCCATGGCTATCTTCATCTGCTCCTCATAATCTTCCTCCAGCTGGTTCACTTCTGCTTGCCATTTGTCATTGACCGCCTCGGCCTCCTTGAGATAGCCCTCCTGGTGTGCCACCTGGGCAGCAGTGAACTCCTTCTCTTGGCGGGAAAGCTGCTTGCGAATCTCGGCATTCTTCCAGTGTTCAACCGTTGAATTTGCAGCACATTCATGGTTATAGCAGGTCTTGTAGAGGTAGGACTTCATGCCACAGCTTTTGCACCACCATGCATTGTGCTTCCTGGGAGCGTCTTGTCCAGCAGCATGTATCTTCTTGAACTCTTTCTCCGTTTTCCAGGCTTCGAACGCCTTTTTCTCTCCATGGTCCATGCCCATCCAGTGCTCAGCCTTAGCCTTCAGCTCCTTCATCTCACTGGCCATCTCATGCTCTGTTGCTAGCAAAGCAGAGGTTTTGGCTGTGGCAGCCTCAGGTCACAGGTTTCTCCACATGTCCACCCTGACCATGTGTTTTTCATGTGCTACCACAATGATTCCAAAGCCAGTCTCCACCACAAACAGTTGCCACTACCCCCCCCCCCCCCAGCACCCAATAGTTTGTGTGACAAGTGGCTTGCACCTCAGTGGACTCATGCAGCAGCTGGGCTTCCTGATGTGCTCAATTTCACCAACAAGACATGGCAACACCAGCAGCACATGGTAAAGAGCTTGGTGCTGGCATATGTTAATAACATTTTACAAATTTACAGTTAAGTGTCTTTGCTGGCAAGCTCAACCTTCAGCTCCTCAAGGGCACTGTCATGCTCCAGCTGCAATTGATGCAGCTCCAATTGGTGTTGCTGCTTCTGCTCGTGCAGCATTGCATGGGGCATGGGTGGTGGCATGGCTGGCTGGGGTGGTGGCATGGCTGGCTGCTTGGGCTGAAGGGGCAGCATATTGGAGGGGCCGGGTGCTGGCTGGGGCGGTGGCAGCACATGCTGCCCAAGGCTTGGTGGTGCGGGGGGCTGCATTGGCATTGCCTGTTGCATGTTTGCTGGCTGTGCTTGCTGCTGTTGCTGCTGTTGCTGCTGCCTCTGGTAGTCGCTCATCACGTCAATGACCACATTCCTGATGGAGGACATCTCATCATCTTGCTGAAAAACAGCTGCTGCACTGCCAGCTTGAATCAGCCAATCATGAAAAGGCAGGTTACCTGGGCAAGGCATTGCAGGCTTCACCAAATAAAAATGCAAAACTAACAACCAGGTTTGTAAAACTGCTATAGCTGCAACTGAGGCTCTTCCACTCTCTGCCCACATCACTCTCAGCTGCACCCTTGAACTCCTGGCCCCTTTGCCACCATAGTTTCCTCCATATCCACCCCAGGACCCCGACTGGTAAGGGCCCATCCTCCAGCTGCCTCCCTTGGACATGGCTCTGGCAGATTTCTAGGCACACCAAATCTAACTAGCCTGGGCCACAACCAGCTGGCACCAACCAATATAGTTTCCCACAGCCAAGCTGAACTGCCAACCTTCATCAACCCTCACATCACCAACAGCAAGCTGCATTCAGTGCCTGCAGCAAGCCATGACATTGCATGGCTTGCATGGGCAATCCAATAGGGCAAGGTTTCACAAGCTCACAAGGGGAAACCACAGCAATCAATCATGTACGGGCTAAACTGCTTCAACCCTACAAACCTTGCAAAACCAAGGCATGACTGCAAAGTCAGGGTTGCCAAGGAGCCTCTCCACAAGTATGGCAGCAGAGCCAAACACATGCAGTCGCAAAGCCATTTAATTAGTAGCACAAGGGTGCCCTGTCATGGGTGCAAAGCCAGGCACATGACTGCGAAGCCAGGCACATGACTGCAAGGCCAGGCACATGACTGCAAAGTCAAACACATGACTGCAAAGTCAACCACATGACTGAAAGTCAGGCAGGACCAGACATGACTGCAAAGTCAAACAGGTGACTGCCAACTCAAACACATGGCCAACATGTGAACCCAAAGACAGGCTGAACATTGCAAGCATGCTTGCATGCCTGCAATTGAAACCTGCAAGCAAGGCCTTGTAAGAGCACAAAACCAGTGTAACCAACAGTAGCTGCTATAATCATGCCTGGTTCTTATTGTTTGCCTTGTGCCAGGGTTTGCAGTGTTTGCAGTTGCGATTTTCCACTGCAGCCTCTTGCATATGACCACACCAAAGTGAGACAACACATCAATCTGAGAGCAAAAAGTTCCTGAGCTTCACTGCCAATTTCTTGTTCTTGGGCTTCTCCTGTCTGATCAACTCAATGATGGTTTTGTGATCAGGGCTCTGCTTTTCACTCACTGCCACCAGAAGCTTCCACTTCCCATCAACTGGGTCTTTGGTCTGTATGTAGGACTGCTGCTTGGCAAAAACCAATTTCATGCCAATGTCACTGCCTTGTGTGTCCTTCTTGTTTGCTGCTGGTTTCTTTAGGATACCAGGGATGGCTGCTGTTGTTTCCCACATTTTTTTGATGGCATCCTTGCTGGTAGGCACTTTGTCAATGCTGCCTTGGCTGGAGCATTTCTTGGGTGTGTTCCATTCCATCTCTTCCTGGCTGCTGTCATTGCAGCTAGCTGGGTCATCAGGCTGGTGTGTGTCTGTGTGTGTTTTGTCCTTTTGGAGGGTTGAAGGCAAGGAGGCCCTTGCAGGCCCAGGTTCATCATCCACCAGTTTGCTGACCAGGTTTTCCAGCACAGAAATTTCTTTGTCTGTCAAGCCCCTCTTGCACTGTTGCCACTTGACAGGGTTCTTCAGGCGCCTCACATGGCTAAGGATCACCACCATCCTTTCATACAGCTCATGGGAGTAGTTCTTCAGCTGCTGCTATTGGCACAACTCATACTTGATGGCCAAGTTAGCCAAGGTCTTCTCAGTTTCCACCTGTAGCAGCCTTCCTTGTGGGTTCCTGGGTTGTGTGCTGCAAGCAAACCCATTTTCACAGCAACTAGATGCTAGAACCATAAAATGCAATAAACTTGTATCAAGTACTGTAAGGCAGGTGTCACTTCCAAAATGGTCCGCACCAAAGGTTCCAGAGCCACCACAGCCCTCCCCCTCACTGCAAAAGTTGCAGGCATAGACTTGTAGGGGCCAAAGTCGAAACAGTGCTCCACCCCTGTGTGCCTGATGTAGGCCCCCAGTTTGTCTTCAAGGTCTCCTGAGTCATACTTCTTCACAGCACCCTTGATGGTTGCCTTCCTTGAAGCATCCCTGGCAAGCTTGAGGGATCTGCTGGCCATGGCTCACTCACCAGAAGGATGAAACAAAACAGTTGGCAGCACTGCCAAAATATATGCTGCAGCAAACAAACCGCAAGCACACAACCTGATGAGTCCTCAATTTCAATTGTGCAGCATCTGCAAAACCTGTTGGAAGGAACATCGCACAATAGCGTGTCAATCAACAAATTCTGCCTGTCTTGCTCCATGTTTGGTGCCTGTGTGTGCTGCCATTGCATTTGACAATCTGCAATCCTATCCTTAAGCTCAAGCTTGTCTTGCTCTAGCCTTTTTTGCAATCCTGCGTGGACTTTTCAGTCCACCCCTGACCCCGTTGGACTTTGCAGTCCTTCGTTGGACTTTGCAGTCCTTCCTTGGACTTTGCAGTCCTTCCTTGGACTTTGCAGTCCCAAGTATAGGAACCCCAAGAACAAACACAATGCAACTTCTTCATCACATGAAAACATGTAAAAATATCAATATTTAAATATCAATATTTTCTTGGAAATCTTAATATCATTTTTTTTTCGAGCGAGCAAGATGGGAAAAACCAATATTTGTAAATTACCGAGCGAGGATTGGTTTCCTTTTTGAAAACCGAGCGATATTGGTAAAAACCAATACCCGAGACTTAGGGTTGTGAATGACGACCAAGTGCCCGGACAGCCGATGTTTTCCGGTCCTGACTTTTTGTCGGACCACACTTTTTCAGAAGCAATGCCTTCAGGAAGGTCCAGTGCTACTCGCACTGATGACCTATCGTCTAATGCCTCAAGAGCTAATCGCTCTCAGGGTCATGGGGCTAATCGTCCTGACTATAATGATTCCGTCTCAGGACGTGATGATGACGAGCCCGGTATTGCACCTGGAGCTCAATCCTCATCTTTCCCGGAGCTGATGAATATTGGTCAGTCCGAGTTTCGTGACTCTCGAAGTAGCAGTAGACCTGTGCCAACCAGCAGTATAGTTTTTCAAGCGCTCGGTAATCCCGAACCCGGAACATCCAGTGGAGTTGCATTTGATGTTCATCTGCCAGCCGATATCGGTAGGTCAGATTGGATGGCCTCATGGCCCAACGACGGAAACATTTTTGGCATGGATTTCACCGCATGGATGCCTGGGCCACCCGCCCCGTCATCTTTCCCGCAATTCCAAAGCCCAAAACGGGCTGCTGGAAGCGATGAACTCATGCTACCCTTGTCCATTGAAAATCTCAATCCTGATGTGGCCAGCCGCAATGTCAGGCCAAGGCCATCGGTAAACCCGACAATGAGGAATATGTCCCCTCCCCCAGGACTTTCAGGATTTGAGAGTCCAAGGGAGCGAAACATTGTAGATAGGTTGGATTTGCATCCCAGTCCTACGCCAAGCAAACGGTCTAGGTCAGACTCGGCCAGCTCGCATAGGGCTAGAAGGATGGATCGAGAGACCGCACACAGGGGAAACCCCAGTGTGCGGGGCTCAAGACGTGGTCACTCAGGCGATCCCGCGTCGATTGTCGGTAGGGATCCGCTAAACGCGGACACGTTGATTAACGTGCTTGATGGGATCGAAGCATTCCAGGAGGAATTCAATAGGTCAAGTGGCCCGAATGTACAGCCTGTTCGCCCTACGTCCAACGCGGCTTCCTTTCTCACCATTGACAACACAGACGGAGCTGATGTTCCGATTGAGTCTGAGTCCATGATGGCATCAAGTTCCAATCACAACAACACCGTCAGCAGCGCAACCGATGTTGAATCAATGTCTGAGTCTAGAGCGTCCAATGCGACTGATTTGCATGACGTTGTCATTGCCGATATGAAGCCTGAAGTTCCTATGCGGACTGATAGGCCAGTAGTTCCCAAATTGTTTGTGACAAAGGGTCTAGGCATGCCACAGCCATCGGCGGTTCGTGATGCCAGAAGATCTGCACCGTATCAGAGTCAGTCTCCGAATCGGAGCGAATTCCCACGGCCATCAACGGCTGTACAAGATGATTTCAGGACACCTCCGAGATCTAATCCGATCATGGTTGATTTGTCCACTCCTCGAGATCGCGGATCAGGATTTGGTCCTGCGAGTGAGGAGCAACCCAACGAGGTTGCTGATCTTGTAACAGCCCTTGAAAGAGGGAGAGTGGACTCTTCGGTAAGTGCGATCATTCATCGCCTGGTTGCTAAGGTCGAAGACCTTGGGCGTAGGAATGATAGAAGTGATCAATGCATCAAGCAGCTCTCCACTGAGGTTAACTCGTGGAGGGCCAAATACGACCAATGCGTCCATGTGAGTAGCACGTGTACGCAGGCTGCGAACGCGGCCATGCAGCTGTCACAAGGGACTAAGGACATCGTGACCGAGCTTGGCCAACGCGTCAAGATCGTTTCCAGTCGCATGACAAGCATAGGCGAAGCCCTAAATGAGCGAGCCAGCTATGATGATGTGGCTCGCTCCATCACCCAAGTTCAAACTGTTTTTGAATCTCTTTCTGATCGAGTAACCGGGCTTATAGCTCGTGTTGATGCGATCGAGAGGTCTCTAGTGGAGAGCCAACCCAACCATCCTGCGATTGGTGGAGTAAACCTCAAAATCGAGGACCTGTCCACTAGGGTATGTCAGATTGATAGGATGATGCAAGATGTCGAACAATGCTGGACCAATAATAGGGACGGCATAAAGTGGGTTAAAGACCAACTTTATGAGACACAAGCCAACCTTGAGATAAAGTCAAGGGACTGCAAATCCTACACGGACAAGCAAAATACTCATAACATGGCCGTTTCGACTACGCTCAACAGTAAGCTCGAGCAAATGCTCGAGGTGCTGGGTAATACGGCCCAGAGAATTAACTCCCTCGAGTCAAGGCACTCGAACCAGGCATCAAGTAGTGGATTGAACGATCGCACAGGAGGAAGGCGTGCCGCGTCCCGTACTCCGGATAAGCGGCCACCTCCACCTGGCCCTCCTGATGATGATCCTCCACCACCTCCTCCTCCAGATCGGCAAAGCCCAGGAGGAGGGGGGAAGAAGAGTGCTGCCGGTGGGAACCCTGGCGACCCTGGTAAACCCAGGTGTAAATACGTAGGTGATGGAAATAATCCTCATGGCTGAGTTTCACTGCAAAGGATGCAGAGGTGATATTTGTGAGTATTGTTTCTCGTTCAAAGAGAACTTGTGTGAAGAATGTTCCCGTAACGGACCCCGATGCGGTGTCTGTAGGGAGAGCTCGTTCCTGACCAAGGGAATTGAGTGTCAGTTTTGTAGGACCTACTACTGCACCAGACATTCTGCTGGGCAGGATGACTACAGGAGATTTGGATTTGTCCAGGGTCCCTGTTGTCTTGCGTGCCTTAGGGACGAAACTAGGAGAAGAAGGGATCCCGATGGTAACCGTGTCAGGAATAGATCTCCTGGAGGCGCACCTGAGACGAACCCGACGCGGTCGTACTCGCCGCCTCTGCGGCCACCCGTTGACAGATTCCGTGACATTCCCACTGGGGGTCAACCCAACGCGGCTGACCTTCAGAGCCCTCCGAAGGCTACGCAACCCGTGCCCCTGGATAAACGTGAAACCGGATATTATCCAGGATTTGATCCCAACGGTACAAGGCCGAAGGATCCTTCAGGCCTTGAGCCGCCGACCATGCGTGGCCCCGATCCTCCTGACAAGAACTGTCGGATGTGTGATCGGGATATTCCTGACCCCAGCAAAATTGGGGAATGTAAGATATGCATGAAAAGGCATGTGAGATTTGCATTCCGAAGGCTACTCGCCTTTGTCCTGTATGTGCACTGTCAATCAGTAGTTCTCAGGTTCCACAGCATCTTTTCGGAACTGGTGGCGGCGGATACAGTAGCCACCATGATCCGAACTGTACAGCTGCGACTAAGTGCATTTCCATAGACCTCCCGCCAGAGCCCGACGCGGCTGGGCTGAGGGTATGGATAGCCAATATGAAGGAAGCTGTTAGCAATGCCTACAGCTATGATGGACTTTACGTCATCAATTGGCTAACTGAAGTCGAGAAGGCAAAGACCTTTGATGAACTGGATGGGGAATGTAAATACCACATCCTTGAAGCCAGGTTCAATGCAGCCATTCGGAAGTGCATCAAGACTGTTGCAATTATCGATAAGATTAATCGTCTCACCGAAGCCGCTCAACGTTCCAACAATCGCATCAAGAGTAGGCAGATCCTGTGGCTCTTATACAACCACTTAAGGACTGCAAATATCGGAGAGCAATCATTCAGGATAATTGAGCTCTCAAACTTGCGACGCAGTGTTTCATCTTTCTATACTGAAGAGGAGCGACTTGAAAGGTTCATCGCGAAGTGGGATCACATCCTTGCGGGTCTCGATGAACCGCTGACCGAGCAGGTAAAGCGGTCGCTATTCAGTGAGAAGGTTAGACACCTCAACTGTTTGGCTCATGATATCAGGGAATGGGATAGGAACATTTCCAACCCTGATGTTTGTAGCTATGAATGGCTTCGTGCTCGTTGTAAGAACGAAATTGACCGCTGGAGGGTTCGTAAGAATCAGGTCAATACGCACAAAGACTTTTATGAACGATCTCAGTCCAGGGACAGAGCCCAGAAACCTGGTGCTCCTGGTCCTCCCGTCAGGAGACGATCTCCGTTTGGAGATTCCCATAGGCCTAATCGGCCTCCTAGTGATCCAAGGAAGAGGACCGGTAATACCCCAAGTCCTCATCGAAGGGACAAGTACTCTCCCAGGAATCGGGAGCAGGACAAGCGGCGTACGCCTAGCCCTAGGGGCGAGCCCCCAAGGAGGCCCAGATCTACGTCGCCCGGTGCTCCTGCGATTGATGCGTGCAGGGACTTCGCGCGTGGATACTGTTCGCGCGGACAAGAGTGCAAATTCGCACACACAAGAACTGGGAGTTCCGATGCGAAACGCAAGGAGCGTCCTCCCCTGATTCCAGGGTATTGCGCCCAATGGGTTTCCTATGGAAAGTGCATGAGGGATAAGTGTGATTACAAGCATGCAAAGCCACCTGAGCATTTGCTGAAAGAAGCGAAGCAACACACTGCGGCCCCAGCGACCGAGACTGCCGATGCGCAACCCGAGTCTGCTGAACCTACTACCACTGCTGACGACAGGACATATAGTCCTGCCCCTGATTTGTCAGCGGGTTTTTAAGAGGGGCGGGCCGTCACCCTCAGGCTATTGGGCTTGTTGCCTGCCCTGTTCATCCCATAGCCAAGGCATTTGAAGAGTATAGAGCTCGGTTTCAACGCCCTGAAGGGACAATGGAGTGGTCAGTGACCACTATTGGCGCTCGTACACTGCAAGGTACGTGTCCGGGCGGCCCGAATATCAGAGCTGTAATTCGCAGACGAACGATTCGTCTCTCGGACAACGCTCTGATTGATGATGTCGATTTGAGTGTACCGACTCGCAAATCCGTTTTATTCAGACGGATTCCTGGGCCAATTGACATTAGGACGGATTTCTATTACTTGCCCGGTAAGTGCGGCCAGTATAACTCTGAGCTCGCGAAGGCAGTGAGGATTAAGCTCACTGCTCGCAGGCTGAGTTTCAATGACAATGCTGAAATTCAGCAAGTTGAGAATATAAGGACACGTGACGAGCCTAGGCCGATCATGAATCGGCGGTCGCATTCTCACCCCATTCACCCGGATAGGTTGCGTCAACCTCCCGAGGTGATTGCGATGTCCGAGGAAAATGCTAGAATCCTAGCTGCCACTACTAGACAGATTGTACAGTTGCAATTAGGTGAGTATGTGCCTGATAATAGGTGGGCTCGTCGCCCTCGAATGATCAGGGAAAATGTTCCTGATCAGATGCCTGCTATGCCTGGCCCACAAGTCGAAATCCGGTGGCTTGCTGACACTGGGTGTCCTTTCGACTTGGTTGGAATGCACGACATCCCTGCGCAGGATCATCGCCACATCAAGAATGGGCGAATCCAACACTCCTTGCAAACCGCAAATGGTGTTGCTGGGACTCAAGGTAGAGTTGATGCAACTGTTGAGTCACTTGACGAGGATATTGAAGCCTTCGTCATGGGTAATACACCCTCGATTGTATCGATAGGGCGTAGGTGCGTGGATTTTGGATACAGTTTCCGGTGGGATGCTTTTGAGATGCCTGTTCTCATCTGCCCATCCGGGAGAACTGTTAGGCTCGACGTTATAAACAACGTCCCATACCTGCCTAAAGGGCCGGTTATGTTTGGAGCCCCGAACTTAGATGCATGTCCTGCGATACCGGCAATGCCCGGTCCAGTAATTGCCATGAACGATTCACTGTATCCTGCAGCTCCCTCTGAGGCCGACGCGCCTGACGAGGGGGGTGAAGTTGTTGAAATCAAACACCCTGAGGGCTACAGGACCGAGCCCAGTTACGTGCTGAAGCTAAAACGCTTCAACACATGATGTCACATTTGCCAAAGAATCCTTTTTGCCCACATTGCCAACGCGCAAAGATGGAGAACGTGCGTTTGCACCGCCGGGGCGGTGCCGACGCGCATGAATGCACGAAATTCGGTGATATTGTCACTGTTGACACGATGGTGTTACACGGTTTAAAGGACCGTGGTGTGAATGGTGAAACAGACGCAGTCGTGTTTTACGATCTTGCGACCAAGTACATAGATGTACTCCCTGTTTTTAGTCGTTCTGTACCTAATACGGTAGAAGCCTTTCACAAGTTTATGGGTCCCGAACCCAAGATTGGTCTGTTATACTCGGACCAAGAGAGTTTCTTGCGGCTACTCGCCGAATGGCTTGGGTGCATCACATGTCCACACCCGGAATGCCAAAGACGAGTGGCATCATTGAAAACAAAGTGAAGCTAGTTCTGCATGGAGCAAGAGTACTCCTCAGACAAGCCGGCTTATCGCCCAAATGGTGGCCATTTGCCGTTCGCGCATTTTGCGCGGCCAGAAATCTCGAAAATCGAGGTGAAGGAACCGCATGGGGAAAGAGAAACGACGACAGGGATTTTCCCGGTCAACTTATCCCATTCGGATGTCTTGTTGACTTCAAGCCAATCGCGCCAAAACCGCGTAGGCTCGAAAAGGGGGGGCTCAAAAACGCCTCCGAACGGGATGACCATCACAAAGCTGATGAAATTCCTACAAAAGATCACTGGATCTTCGATGAAGAATCTGGCAAACTCGTCAGAGTGCACATTGAACCAAGGATTAAGTCAAAGCTGACAGCGTTGATGCTCCAATCGAGCATATTCGTCTCACCGCTGACCGTGATACATGGGTTCAGTATGATGAGGAAAATGGAGAAATGATGCACTCCGTAGACTGGAGATACGGTCCAGATTCCACCAAGGAGCTAAAAGCCCCGTGGACTGGCGAGACGTATTTCACTGTAAAGCCAAAAGAATTTGACCCTCTTGAGGACTCTGATTACGAGCCCGAAGGAGATGATGAACTAGCTGATGATTCAGGGCCGTCCGATCACGGAGAGGACGAGTACAGTAACGTGCCCGCTATGCCGGCACAGAAGATTGACCCTGCATCTAAAGCGCCCAAATTCGGGCCAGTGTCGAAGCCTGGGATTTTCCTGGGTTATAGATTAGAGCCCGGTGGCCAGTGGAAGGGCGACTACTACGTTGCCGATCTTGAACACTTTAGGAACGGATTTTCCCGACCCAGTGTTCATCAAGTCAAAGGAATTTGGCGGAACCCCGAAGAGGGATACGTTTTTCCCATGTTGGCCGCCTATGAGCGTCTGACTAGGGAGGTCCAGCTCCTAGATACTGGAGAAGGAAAGGGTCTTCCCAAAGCGGATGCTCCAACCGAACCGGACAACCAGCTCAATGCCGTTGGTCCGGGTTCTGATCTTCCTAACGATGACAGTAGTGATCCTGCTGTTGACTCTGAAGCACCTGCTGATGTTCCTGAAAGGGACCACTGGGTGCGTGATGAAGAGTCCAAATCCTGGCACAGACACCATGTCGATGCTAGACAACCCTTTTTCGGGGATGATAGATCTCCACTGCCTCCAGGAGGCCCGTCCCAAGCGGATGTGGATGATTATCGTGTAACTCATCTAAAATACATTGACTCTACGCAACAGTGTATCCGTGATGACAGGAGAATCCTGAACCCAGGACATCGAGTCAGAACTCAAAGGTTCTGGACTGGTGTGACCATTCTGTATGATAAAGGGCATGCTCCTTCTAGGGCTCCGAGGGTCACTCTGACCAAGTTTAAAAATAGGCTAGACAAAGTCAAAGACCTCGATGCACGTGAGCCTAAAGCCCACACCTTACACGGTGATGAGCTTGATTATGAGCAGAAGGAGGAAAGAAAGGAGAGGTCCTATTCTGGATCTGGTAAACCCAACTCCATTTCTTCTACTGACTGGAAAGGTATGTCCGTCGGTATGCGAAGGATATACATCGAGGCTGAAAGGGAGGAAGCTCTGAAACGAGCGCGTGCTGGCGAAGCCGCACCCTCCAAACCAGCTGGACCCGCTTGATAAAGCGGAGATTGTTGATAGAATTTGCATGCGAACCTGACTCTAAGCTCTCCGCCACAATGCTGGAACAGGGGGGTGACGCGATTCGCGTACACAAAGAGTCGTTCGACATTTTAAAGAATAAGGATATGACCAGATTGATTGAGATCGTCGATCAGAATCCTGGTTGTGACTTATGGGGCTCGATCCCGTGCGGACCGTGGAGTACTTGGCAGTATGTAATTTGTCTCAGTACGGTCCCGAGTTCGCAGTAGAGCTCAACGAAGCTAGACGAACGTCGATGGTCATGTTTGCTGCTTTCCTTCGTGTCGCCAAACGCGTGCGTTTTAAGGGAGGTAGAATTGCATTCGAGTGGCCGAGGCATTGCCTTGGTTGGAAACAGCCATTTATGAGGCGTCTAATCGACGATCCCGACATCAGGTGTGTCGATGTTGACGGTTGCGACTTTGGAATGCAAACGTCCGATGGTGTTCCCATCAGGAAGCAGTGGCGGATCGCCACTTCTTGCCCTGAACTAGCCAACGAGCTACGAGGGCGCACGTGTAGCCACGAAATAGGCTACCCCCACGCCAGGATCGAGGGAAGCCTTACGCCCTTGACTGCGCGATATCCCTATTGGGATGTGTAAAGCCGTGATTAAAGGTCTTTACGGGCATAAGCCCTATGCGGCTGCCCCTGCTACCTTGAGCGAGGAGGACGACGCTCCTGCTGCGCCTGTTGAGGTAACGGGGGCCGATCCGTGTGCATGGAGACGAGACAAGGATGCCTTGCTCGTCCACATGTTGAACAGTTATGCAACTCTCCCTACTCGGCAGACGCCTGGCTCTGCGGGCTTAGATTTAAGCTCGTGCGATGAAATCATCGTTCCCGCTAAGGGAAGTGCTCTTGTGCAAACTGGATGCGCCTTTACTTTCCCAAGCGGAGTTTACGGCCGCATCGCACCGAGATCAGGTCTGGCAGTCAAGCACATGCTAGACGTAGGTGCAGGAGTAATTGACCCTGATTTCTCAGGAGAAGTGAGAGTGATGCTTTTTAATCACTCTGACTATGAGTTTCGAGTTCGACCTGGAGACAGGATCGCTCAACTCATACTCGAGAAAGTCATGATTGTTGATGCCAAGATCACCGTCAAACAACCCGACGTAACCGTCAGGGGGGTTAATGGCTTCGGCAGTACCGGCGGGTACCCTGCTGGTCCCGCCATAGGGTTAAATGGAGATCCTGTTCCGCCAATGCCCAGATCGAACAAGGCTTCGGGGCATCAACCCAACCTACAGGGCATACCAACTTTTTACGCCTGTGTAGCAAGGCCTGTGACGAAGAAGGAGCAAGCTGGTAACGACAAGGCGCGTGCAGCTCTCCTCAAGGAGTGGACAAAGCTCCGAAAGTTGGGATGTTGGGATGAGTTGAGAGTTAGAGAGTGGAAGAAAGTTGCTGCCGAAGCGCGAGCAAATGGCAAGACAGTCCATGTAGGGAGAATTTTTGACATATGTGTGGAAAAGAATCATGAACTCCCTGAGGATGATCCTAATAGGAAGTACAAAGGGAGAGTAGTGTTTGAGGGATGCTTTGTGAGGGACCAGTCAAATCACTGGGCCATGTTTTCCGAAGCTACCTCATGCCCGGCAACAATGGCCGCAGGCAAGATGTGTGATGCATATGGCATGTTGCCTGGTCACGCACTACAAGTCAGTGATGGCGAATCCGCCTATACCCAAGCTAAGCTACTGGGTCCCACGACATGGGTGCGTCTTCCTAAGGATCAATGGCCGCAAGCATGGGTAGATGCTGGCTATGACGATCCGGTCTGTCCATTGATTCTTGCCCTATACGGGCATCCTGATGCCGGCACGTTCTGGGAAAAGCATTGCGAAGCGAGGCTTATTGAGGTCGGATTTATCCGTGTCCCGGAATGGCCGAGTGTGTTTTATCACCCTAAGTATAAGCTTTTTCTTGTGGTGTATGTTGATGACTTCAAGATGAGTGGCCCATCCGCTAGCCTTTCGATCGGATGGGGCCTCATTAGTCGGGTAATTACGATGGAACCGCCGGGTACCCTAAAGCGGTATCTGGGCTGCGAGCATGAGTTTGCTGCAGCAGATGTACAGGGTTTCTTCGATCCTCGCACTGCTTGGACTGTGGATCATCCACCATCCAAGGAGATGCCTGACATTCGTTTCGGAGAGAAACGACTTCGAGCTGACGAGGTCAAATTCGACCCGGCTCGGGTGAAGATCATCAAATATAACGAGGCGTGCTTCATGGAAGCATGCGTTGATAGGTACAAGGAGCTATGCCTCCCCAAGTACCCTAGACCTCTGGTGAAGGCTGAGACGCCTTTTCTGGATGAAAGTAAACCGGAGTTTGATGAGAATCCCATCAACCCGGAAGTAGATCAGCTTTTGGGCAGCCGTCTCCTTGCCCAACAGACGTGATTGCTGAACAGCCCGGTGTCCTAGGCGACGCTGCGGCTGCAGTTCTCATGAAAATTTTATATGGTGCTAGAATGGGTCGATACGACCTAATTAGACCTGTACAGGCTTTGGCCAGTCGAATCACTAAGTGGAATCGACTGTGCGATAAGAAGCTTCATAGGATTGTTTCCTATATCAACTCGACGCTAGACCTACACCTATACGGATGGGTCTGCGATAAGCCTAGTGACATTGAAATCGTCGCTTACTGCGATGCCGATCTCGCTGGAGATCGTACCGATTCCAAGAGTACATCTGGTGTCCTATTTGCCTAGTCGGCCCAAGGACATATGTTCCCATTACCGCAGTTAGCAAGAAGCAAACTTCGGTATCCAAATCGACTCCCGAAGCGGAGATCGTTGCACTAGATCATGGCGTGGCCAAGGAAGGCATGCCACTTGCACAGCTTTGGCAGTTTGCTATCGGTCAAGGCACCGGTAAGCCTGTCACGGTGAATTGTATGGAAGATAATGAGGCCGCATGCCGCATCATTATCACTGGGAACAACCCAAACATGCGATATATGTCGCGTACTCAGCGAATCGACATTAGTTGGCTCAATGAAGTCTACAATGAACAGATTTTTCGTTTCGTAGCATGTCCATCGCATTACCAAGGCGCGGACATTCTCACCAAAGCGTGCGTAGACAAGGTGACATGGGGTAGGAATTTGCAGACTTTAGGAATGTTTAATCCAGGATTCCTGGAGAAATTCATTAGCCATCCCACCCTCCCTGTCGTAAAGCCTGCTGCACCTGTTCTCCCCCCAATTAGGGGGGTACGCATGGAAACCGATCAAAATTCATTTTTCAACAAATTCATCCAGCTAGCTGAATCCAGCTATATGGTTTTTGACATAGTTGAGGATCGATCAAATGTTTGCGATACGCGAAACATTTTCGTCGATTCTGAGCTTGGCATAACGCCTGAACCTCAGTTTGGTAGATGGCTTACCTACTTTGTTAGACCGGCCAATCTTTGCCCTGTTATCCCTAGACGGGGTACAATTGAAGGCTCCAGACCTAACATTTTGTTGTGTAGATATAGCAGTTTGATCGATGCATCCACGCGAGGGAATTGGAGCAAGATCAGGCGCGCACGTGACCAGGTAGAGCAGTGCCAATCATGTCTGAACGACTTAATTGAGCACGCGCTGAACACGAAGTTTTCCGTAGGCATTTTCATACAGCCGAATACCTGGATTGCTAATCGCGATATTCTTGTCAAGCTTGGCGTAAACCGCTATAGCCGTGTTGTACACTATTGCTCATGTCTTGTAAATAAGGATCATGTGCATGCACTGACATTAATTTGCATCTCACGACATGTGAACTCTTTCCCAATTTTCAAATGCAACAGGATGTATCGCACTACACGTGTTGATCCTCTTGTGCATGACTTAGTTGTAAAATATGCGACCCGCGCTGCTCTTCAAACAGCCTTGAATTGAGTAGGCTTGATGGACATCATTCACGACAGCATTAATCATGCTGCACTAACAACCGCAAATTCGCGACATTAGTTCAGGCACATTCGCCTCAATTAGCTGGTTTGTGTTTGTGTCAGTTTCCGCCCGGGTGGGCATGTTCATAGGATAGCTTTGCAGTTTCCTGTGCAGTGGCGTAGCAGGGTCGTTGTCGATGCACGACTGTTTATTATAGGTATGACCATATTCGGTCTTACACCAGGGGAAATTGCCCCTTCGTGCTGATGCAGTTGGCACCCAAGGTTTACACACCTTTGGATGTGGGAGGCATCCCTTATCTCGGGGGATCTTTCGTTGTTTATTTTGATTTGGTGTTACCCTACTGCTTCCCGGGCGCAAACACGCGCCATGGCAGCGGCTGCATCCGCGGCCAGCGGAGCGGCGGGCGCTGCCCCGCGTTCGAGAGGTTCGTCTTTGGCGGCGCGGCAGCAGGCGGACTATATGAACCCGAACTGCGCCTGCTCCTTGGGTCCGCTTCCAGCGGAAGCGAAGACCGCAGCCAATGCGCTGTCCGATGAGAGGCCTACTCGGCTATCGGAGAATCTTAGGATTTGCTATCCGCACTTGACGGCAAAGTCCGATCAGTACGGTAGTCGCACCACTGCTGAGACGCCGTTGGTGCAAGTCAAGGAAGGCGTCAAAGACCCTCAAGCCGTCGGTGCCTTTTCCGGCATTTTCAACCTACTGGAGGGGTTTGACACGGGCATGATTGCGGACACGTCTCTCATCCCGTCTATCAAGAAATACCGCCGCCTACGCGTGGCTGGTATTCTCCAGGCCATGCTTCTGGGTGAAGTGGAGCTGAGTGACCAAAGCGTCTACACGGCTGCCATAATCATCTGTGAGGCAATGCCGCGGGAGTCTGAGCTCCACTGCGAGCCGACTCGGAACGCGCTGATTGAGATGACGTTGTCTACAGCCGTTTCCCCTTCACTGGTTCCCCGAGGCGGGAACTGGCTGTACGGAATGGCAAAGGTTGAGTCACGCTGGCAGACCTTTTTCCAAGCGGCGAATAAAAATGTTATTCGCGCCATGCAGGCGGCCGTTGAGAAGGGTAGGAGAGATATGCCCTCGAGTGTACAGCCGGCCGGAGCCGAGGAGGCGTTCAAGGCCTGGGCATACCAGCGTCCCACTGCCCTTTGTACCCCACCCAAGGCGGTGGTCGGGTATATGAAGGCAATTTATTGCATCTCAGCCGATGCGCTGGCAAAGATGCAAACGGTCAATGCACATGCTTTTGAAGTAGGATCCATGCGCAAGGAGATTGAGGCCGTGTGGTCCTCCTATGAAAATTTTGTGGGATTCTTCACGGAAGAAGTGGGGATTGCTCCCACCATCTTTCACCTGATTGAATGGAAACGCGCTAAGCCGCTTACCATGCCGAGCAAGGAAATCGGGGATTGGCACGCCGGTGAACCCGTGCTTGAGCGCGACGGGTATCTAGTGTTCCCGATGCGGCACTGCACAGAGCTCAATGCAGCCAGCATGCACGAGAGATGGGTTCATGGAACTCAGTTCTCTTCCCTATGGAACATTTTGGGCCATGGGAATGCCGTTGCATCGCTCGGAGATGCCGAAACGCTAACAGGCGTGTGGACATCGACGAAGCCCGTTCTTCTTGAGAGTTATTACTCTTGTCTCAGCCATATTGGCCTGGGCGTAACCGTCCGACTGGCACTTTTGCTACGTCCTCTCGGTAAGAACGCCCACGAGGCGTACAAGCGTACTGAGAAGGGGCCTTCACACCAACGCGTGATAAGGCAGTTCCGCGTTCGTGTTGAAGCAATCGCTCTCAAAGAAGAAACGATTGGTGAAGGGACGGCTGCTGTGGCGGGGAATTTGCTTTCGCATAACCCTGCCACGCACCTTTGGAACCCTGTGCTTGAGGTAAACCCTCACTCGGCAGAGGTCGGATGGATCCGCCACGGCGCCAACCGCGTAGCGCTGACCATTGGGGCGGAAATTCCCGCCGGGTCGGTGGCACGTGAGGCGTCGGTTCCCCCGGCAAAGCCCGGCGGTGAGGTGGATTTTAAGTTCTTTCCTCAGGAGATCCGCGAACTCGGCGAGGTACGATGCTGCCCGCTGTTTGAAATCTGGGAGCACTATGTTCCCGCATCGGAAGGAAAATTCTTTCCCTTGGCTGGCGGCCTTCCTTTTTCAGGGGCTGCAAAGCTCATGTACCATGCGCCAGAGCACGCGCTATCGGCGCTTGCCAACGCAGCCACTCAATGCAGTGAGTTCATGAGCGCGATCAGCGGTAACATCTACCCTGATCGTCAGGACCGCCAACCTTGTGAGCTTGTGCGGGAGACATGGGACTCATGGGCGTTCCATGTCCGGACGTACATTATTTCCATGATTTGGCCCGTAACGGCAATGGAATACGCCGGCTGCGAGGAGCCGGACGATTTGGGGTTCGTTCTCACAATGCTGGGATACGTTAACCCCTCCGCTGCAGCTGGCCTATGCGCCGAGCTGCTAAGCGGATGTATTCCAAACAAGGTCTCCTACCTAGGCGTAGAGGGATCTCGCGTTGTGGTGCTGGTTGGACCCTCACACTGGGTCACCGGCAGCTCGGGTCAGTCCATTACTGGAGCAAAGCTTCAGGAGCAGTGGACGACCATTAGGACAAAGCTCCCGGCCAAAACCGGCGAATACGCGCTGGAGGTCGTGGAGGTTGAAGAGGAGACCTCAGTGGCTGAGCTTCTCCGTACCGTGGTCAGCCCGAAGCTGACTGACCCGGTACATGCAGGTGCTCCTGCGAGCGCTAAAGCTGATATATTCATCATCTTTACCAAATGCCTGTGGCTGACCGAATGGCGTAAGTCCGAAAACACGTATGGTCCCAGCCCCGACGCGGGTAGGATCATCGATGAGAACATCGATGCCATGAAGGCATTCGCCAATAAGGGCGGCCGGAGCCAGGCACCGACGATAGTCTTGTCGGGTCCTGGTATCGTTTGGCATGGACCAGCCATGCAGGAGGTTGCAACCACGTTTTTCGTGAAGTGCCGCGATGCCGGTTTCCCAGCCTACCCATCCAATGCGATGTGGTTCGGCTGCTCAAAGAAGAGCCTAAACGGCGGCGTTGTCGGTATCGAAAGAGGCGGACACCAGTTTATGGGTCTTGTCTCGGCGTTCACCGACCTGGTATGTGTGCTGAGGCGTGAGTACGCGATGAGTGATGAGGTCCGGGAAGCCCTGGCCATCGCTCTGGATTTCATGGTAGAAAATGATTATCTGATGAAACCATCGGAGTCATACCTGAGCGCTGCGAAGCAGTGCGGAGTCAGAGCAGGCCTCACACCGGTGGACCGGTGGTCCTCATCTGAGGATGCGCCATGGGCGGAGGTAATCTCTGCTCCTAGGACGATGTCGAGTGGCCAATGCGCCACAAGTCATGCGTCATCGGCCAATGCGCCTGCCGCGACCAGTGCAAGGACTTCTGAGCAGCAGACTGTGCCTCGCCCCTACGCGGGAAAAGGGCCACAGACAATGGCTCAGCGCGTCCGGTCCTCGACGCCGCCCGCAACGGGCAGGCAGAGGCTGGGCCAAGCAATGGCCGATTTCGGCCAGTCGGCCGCAAGTCGCGGTCTCTCGCCGGCAGTTTGTGGCAATCAGAGAGGAACGATACCTGCAAAGCCAGCGCAGGCGTGCGGGTATAGCCCGACTACGACTGGTGGCCCGTCTAAGACTGGCGGCCACAGAATCGATTTGAAGCCTGCCACCGGGAAGCAAATGTTGAAGGTTAAGCCTGATCCTCCCGAGCTTCCCAAGGATGCATACACCGATGATTTTCCATCCCTGTCCAAGCGCGAAGCCGCTAACAGATGGAGCGGTGGGGCCACAAGGAGTTCCAGCTGTGTGCCACCGAAAGTGGGAGGATCGATGCCATGCCTATCTTCGGCCGCTGGCCCTCCGCCAAAGTGTGCCGCTCCTTGTGCCAAGGGACCCGAGGTCAAAGCACCTGGGGTCACGGCGCACCGAATGATGGGGGTTCGGGGGGATGCGCTCCCGCGAATAGTGAGATCACGCACCCTCGGCCCGAGGTTCCGCCGCGGAAGGCAGTCAAAAGTCCCCCGGCTAGCCTGTCTGAGCCGGCGAAGCCTAGCCAGACAGAGCCGTCACTTAAGCGTGGGGGCAGCGTTCCAGATGTCGCTGGTGGGGATAATCCTCAGCCAGAGGACAGCACCCCGTCCCTGTCGACCGATGCGTCGATGGGGATGGCTTCTCATCCCGAAGCATCCAGACCCGCTGGTCGGGATGCACAGCCCGCACCTGCGGATGCAGGTGGGGCCAAAGGGGCTTCACCCAGCCAAGGCGCTGTGGGTGGCGGCAATGATGGGAACGGCAATGGGGCGGAGGGAGATTCCCCTACCTCCCTATGGATGGGAGCGGGACTGGTGGAGGTGGTGGACCCAATCCGCCTGATGGCGACGATGATCCGTCTGAACCCGGGGACCATGAATCTGGCCCGGAGTCGGAGTATTATGCGCCCGCTGAAAGCGCGGATGCTTGCATCGTTGTGCATTACCTGTTCCGAAGAGCCGGTTACCCGCCCGCGTTGGCGGCGTGGAGGAACGGGGCCTGGCCAAGGCGCCTTCTTTACCCTAATCAGGCTGACTCTATTGAGGATGCCCTCGCTCTTACTCTGTGGCAAGGGCTATCAGAGGATGAGTTTTTCCAGCTGCTGGACAATGCTTCAGCAACTGATCGTCGTTACGGCGAATACGACTGGGATTTCCTGTCAAAGGCCATTCTGTCTGACACGATGAATGCCGATGACATTCATCACGCAGGAGCCAAGGCGCTTGCTGAGTGGGCTGAGGATAACCTTGGGCCATTGTCGTTTGGCCCTCGGTCGGACCTAGTCGCACGGTTTCACCAGATGCAAACCGAGAGGGAGCATCCAAGCAGGGAAGCGGCAAATGAGTCATGTGTCGGCCCAGGGAAACAATATGTTCCCCGTCCTCCGCTGGAGGATCAGCCGAATTCGAACCAGATCTCCGCCGACGTATTCCGCGGTCGGGAGATCCGTTTGGGGCTCACTCTGCCCGACTCCCAAAGCGGAGATGATGAGCTCAGCGCGCAGGACGCAACGTGGAACGTTGAGTACTGCGATTTTTACAAGGCCGCCGCGAATCTGTGGCGTGCGAGGTCATGCTTGCGCGAAGTATGAGGCAAAGGCGTGGCGCACCACAGAAGAGGAAATTGAGAGGATGAAAAACCTATTTCCATACGTTCGTGCCGAAAATTATCGGCTTATGTCAGCGGGGACTGGTCCCATAGGTGCCAAAGCGCACGAAAAGGGCGTCCTCCCTGCTGGTGCGTCGCTGGAGGATGCACTGATGGCAAAGCCCGATGTGTGCCCGATTGCGAGCACCTACAACCTCACATACGAGGGTGAAGAGGTTGTGTTTGATGCACAGAGCGGGACAGCAGGCAGAATCGCCTGTCCTGCCGGTAACGACATCTTCCATTTTTTCCCCGAGATTAAGGATACGTCGGCGATGCTTGGGCGAAGCTCCAGGGAGTCGCAAATGCTGCTAGAAATTTTGTCGGGCAACACTGACCCAACGCGGTTGAACGTGAAGCCCGGTGAGCCGGCTCCCTTCTTGTGTGGGACGGTTCCAGACATTCTGGGAGGTTGGATGTCAATGACTCTAATCTCAACGCTCTTTGAGGCCCTATACGGGATCCATAAGTGCACGAGTGTCGAGGTGGCGACCTGGGCGGGTTCGCGAAGGAGAGCCCAGCGTACCCTCCAGTCGAGCTCCTAATACGGACAGTCTGGAGGGGAGATGGCACGACTGTGCGCCCGAATGAGGTGCTTTTTGCGCGTTCCACCCTAATCGGGAGGGACGTGCCGTTCAAAGTTTTCAAGCGTTGGGCACTGCGTGACCGAACGCCTATGGGGCCTTTGCTTAGGCCGTTGGGAGCAGCGGAGGTCCCTTGCACGGGATACGTGCTGCTGACGATGGCCGAGTATCGGTCCGCCCTCAAAACGAGGTGCATTCGGAGGCCCGGCAAATTCGCCATCACAGTTTTCCCCATGCGACCTGAGCAGGTCTGCAGGGGGGAGATCATGATTGGGTTGGAGGGCGCAAAGGTGCCTCTTTTGAAGTTGCCGAGCCCCAATAATGAGGGCGAATTTTATGTTGACGATCGCGTCAAATACATGGACAAGCGCCATGTCGTTGTGGCCGTTGACCTAAAGTGGATGGCCATCGAGGAAGCCGCCGGCATCTATAAAACCCGACGCGGTTTGATTGCTGTGCGAGAGGAGATACATGCGCCCTTCTGGCGCGCATGTTATCTGCACCAGGAAGGGGATGTAATATACATCCGTCCCTGGGCGGTCCGAGAATTGAATGTCCAGGGACCGCGGAGAGGGGTGTCATTTTCATGGGACAAAGCTCCCATGCATGACTATTGGTGCCCTCGGTGCGCGCATTTGAATATGTATGGCACCATTCTATGCAATGGTTGCCATTTGCCGATTTTCTATCGAGAATGGGTGCCAGGCACCATCCGCTCCCAAGTTAGGAGAGGGCAGCCAGTTTGGCTGGACGGACTCAAGGCAGTCCGTGCCAACAGCTGGTATGAAGGGGAGACTGACGTGTGGGCTCCTCTCATGGCGTCGGTAAACCCGATCCGCGAGGTGGTCAGCTGTATGATCTCCGGTTTGCGCTGTGCGCCTCATCTTGTGCACAATCCCAATGCGGATACCGTGCAGGTTGCATTTCAGGAGGTTGTGAAAGTCACCTCAAGGGACACTCACGCTTGTGTGCGTGCGAGTGACGAGGCTCTCGAGCGGTGGGTAGCAAAACAGCTACTCATCGAGGAGAGCAATACTGGCGTCCCAATTCCCGACAATATGTCTGTCATGACATATTTGGTCGAGCACCCGCAACAGGCGGCGCAATGGGGTCGTCATATGACGAGAAAAGGCAGTCTAAATTCAGCATTTGCTCTTTACCTCTCTGTGCATATTTTTGATGCCTACCGCATCGGGATTGAGGACGGATATTTGGTTCCACTGTATGGCCTAGGCGCCTCACGTGCGGACATTATAATGTCATTGGTACAGGCTGAGCGACGCCTCTCGGACTTCAATAGTGAGGACCCAAGTTTTGATGCCTCCACAGTTCTCGATTTGAGTATCGACTCTCTGCGGGCCGGTGGTGGATCCATCACGGCCCCGATTGAGTATGCTGAGGCATACATTTATGTCGAAAATAACAAGGTTGACATGGTCCCCGCTGCACAGCGCGACGGCCAAAGCGCCATTGTTTTTGCTGACCCGCCGTCTGGGAAGCACCATAGGCGGGCAGCCACTCCTAGGGGAGATCATCGGTCAGCTACCCCGCGACCTGACCACAGGGAAAAGGGAGATCAACGAAAGGGCAATGCCCCTGCGTACCCTTGGCCCAAGGGTGAAGGTCACAAAGGTGACCAGTTTTCAGGCAAGGGTCACAAAGGTGACCAGTTTTCAGGCAAGGGTATCAGTACAAAGGCAAGGGTGGCCAATACGGCTACCAACACGGACAGTACGGTCGTGGCGGATCCGCCAGATCGAGACACTTTCCCAATGGGAGGGTACATGCAACAGCCCATGGCTGGCATGATGCCGCAAATGTGGCCTGGCGCAATGCCGCAGAGTTGGCAGCCGCATATGCAAGGTGATCCCCGCGAATTCGAGAATCCGAACTCGCCACATACCCCTACCTGGGGAGATGATGACGAGTTGGCCGAAACCGTGCCTCCTCCTCCTGGGGACTGGAACGTCAACAAGGGGAAGGAACGGCACGGCGGCGGACGACATCAGTGATACCTGAAGTCCGTCCGTGTGTATTACATGACTGCGCCAATGCGCGTATGTTCTCAAGTCGGAATTCACAGGTAGGACTATGCTCCTTGTAGTGTTTCCCTGTTTCGGCTATTCGCCATCTCACAATTCGACTGCACGCGTGGCTATGCGCTATTCGCGCCAGCTGCGATTACCTGTCAGGTGTACGTCGCCACAGCAAGGCAGTCACCCTCGGCGGCGTCTATGGCCGCTGGCGATCAGCATCATCCTGCACCGCTGCAGCTGCTGGTGATGGAACTCATCAAGGTGCTGAGGTGAGGATCACGTATGCGTCGCACCGCTGACGGTGATGTTCTAGTCGGACCTGAACCGCTGCTGACAGCCGGTGGTATTCCTATCGAAGGTCTTTGCGTGATCGCGCGCCTAGACGGTGCTACTTTAAAGACCCAGGTCTTGTGGTCGAAGCACCACGTTTCAACCAGTGGGCCAAAGCGCCTGAATCATGAACTCAGAAAACAAATCCACTTGAACCTTACGGTTCATTGTGGTTGCATAGCAAATGTAGTGTATTTCATGCCTGCCATTATGGAGTTGAAACTTTGTTCTCTTTCCTTCTTTTGTTTTTTTTGGTTGATTTGGTTACCGGCGCGAATCCGCCCCATACCCGTAATTCGGGGTGGTGGCGGGATCCGGGCTCCAAAGTGAGCCCGGGTATGGGGTCGCGAACCCTGGTAACTTAATCCTCCGTGTTTCCTTTTCATTGTAACTCAACTCCAACATGGCCAATGCGCCTTTCCAAATTCACTCCTTCTCTTTGTACAGGCGAGGGGGGTGTTTTTGGGGGCATGTACTTTTATCGCAACATGTTTAATTTCATGCCAATGCCCAACGCGGCATTTGGCTCAAGCTTTTCAACCCGTCGACTCGCACCCGCAATTTCGGCGCCAAAACATCGCGGCACGTGGTGTACTTCATCAGCACGTTGTGCTGTTGCCGTGCGCCTGTGGTGGTGTCCTTGGCGGAGGTTGGTCGGGGGTATTGGTTGGGGTTGGTGCGCACTGGTTTGCTTTGCTTGCTTCGCTGCATTGTTTGCCTGCTTGGTTTGCTGCTTTGTGCTTGCTTTCGGTTGTCTCTGCCCTTGCTGGGCTTCTTTACCTTGTTACAACTGGCACCCTGTTTTGGTTCGTGTTTGGCCAGCCGAGGGCACCACTTTGCCCTTGGGACTGGGGGGTTTAAACAGTCTCTTCTTGTTGGTGGGATTGGGCCTGTTTATTCTCTCCCGAAATACTGTTTCAAACCCTTTCGCATTTAGCAAACGTGTGTCTGTAGCTTATTTTTGGATAATTGGCATGCTTACGCATGCCAAGTTTATAAACCTCAGGGTGCTAACTTTAGGAAGACGTATGTTTGGCACAAATCTTCAACGCAATTTGCATACGTATGCAATATTTTGGAAGACGTATGCTTAGCAATCTGCAAGCAGATGTATGTTTGGGACAAATATTATTGTCGTGTTGCAATTCTGAAACACGTAAGTATGGCAAGCACAGCTTGCCATGCACAAGAAATCATAAGAAACGTAAGATATCGCTGATCTATGCAGCTTTCAGCTGCAAGACTCAGCTCTTTTTACAGTTGGATGTTCAATATTTCAATATACGCATGGGCTCTGCCCATGCTCTTGAGAAAAGACAGCTAACACAAACATATTTATCGCATAATGAGCTGGAGCAATTGGAGCGCAGCTCCAATCTAGTTGCTTGAGCTCAAGAAGCACAAGATGCAAAGATGAGCACCTGCAACGATATCTGCAGATGCAAATAGCATTCTCTGCATAAAGCTGTTCAGCTTTGGAATAAGAGCTTTGGAATAACATTCTCTGCAGCTATTCGTGTTGCTGAAGAGCTCTTGCAACAGTAAAGCTGTTCAGAATAGATTCAAGTAGGCACAAGCCACAAGCAATTGCTTGTGATGAGATGTTACCTGCAGAAGATGAAATGAGAGATGAGATAAATTATCTCCAGTTACCTGGAGTTACCTGCAGAATATCTTGGAAGAGGCTTATGTTCTGTTTTTTACACATCTCATCATATTATTGATGTCTTGCATCAAGAACGCTTAGCATCAACAAAGTATTGTCTTCAGATGATGGGCTGTGTTTTTTTTTTCGGATTTTTGTTTTTTGTTTTCTTGGTGTTTATGAGCAAAGGCACCAACAAAAACAAAAAAGCAAAAAACCAGACCCATGGCCCTGAACTCGCAGATGCAGATGATGGGCTGTGTTTTTTGTTTTTTTGCCTGAAAAAGCTCAGCCCCCAGGAATCTGAAAAACTCAGCCCCCAGGAATCTGAAAAAACTCAGCCCCCATGACGACCCCTTCTGCATTATTAATACGAGCCACGGTCAAATTACTAAATTGGCGACAAGCTACTGGAGGCCACGGTCAACTTATGTCGATTCCCTAATAGGCATGGGAACATTGGCACAGCCTTTGCCTTCGTGCGTCCCGATGTGGGCGGCTGCCAAAGATAAGGGTCCCTTGGTCTTCGGTTCGACGCTTTCGACAGTTCGGAATGACTGCTTCCCCAACAACTTGACCACATTCTTACTTGCTAGGGGCAAACAACCAATCCGCTCTAAGAGCGCCCGAGTGTTGGACAGCTCCATGTCCTTTTGGTTGGAAGTCTGAAGGGTACACAGCTTTCCTGGTACTCTGCGAGTTGGGATCAGGCCGTGGGGGATTTGAACCCCCTGTTCCTCTTGAATCCAAAGGGGGTTGGAGCACAGAGAGATGCTGGATTTTGACGCGCATTTTGTTTGCGCAACCCTGAGGCGCGTCCGGACTTTTTCGAAGCCCCCACTACAAAGCCCCCCCCCTCCCATTTTTAAAAGGTAGAAACACCGTCGACTTGCGATCAACATTGGGGGACTCAAAAAAAAATCCCTCACAAAACCCAAGAGAATTCACAAGATGTCCATCTCCTTCAAGGCATCTTTTGACAGTGGCTCATTTGGATGTGGTTGCTTGAAGGGTTTTGAGACAAACCCATTCTGACGCAGACCACATGTTAATGTCCCGTTTCTTGGGGTAGTTTCCCAAATCGTAATGGGGACTAGAATGGCTATCTAAAACTTCATAGATTCATATCCATGTTTAGTTTGGAGCCCAAAGTGAATGGATGATGGGTGCTTCTACATTAACGATTTGCTTTGGCTGGTTTTAAGGAAAAGCAGGGGCAAGGGGGGGCGTTAGTTCAGGAATGCGCCCAAGCCAAGGTATTTGGCACAATAGTTGGTTTCATGCGTCAGTTTCCTTTGCGTCTGCAGCTCGTTTTCGGACTGAGGTCGGTTGCCAGTCAAGAGAATGTTCAGGAGCGTCCCAGACAGATACTTCCTTTAGTATGCCTGGTTTGGGCGAGCTTTGCCAGTGCAGGAGGCTCCCCGCAATTAAAGTGTAGCCTTTCTCTTGGAGGTATGCCCGACTGCCATTCTGATCCTTGTCTCCTAGTCAACCTCCCTGGAACTGCCAATAACCCTGCTCAAGCCCCTTGCAAGTAGGGTCTTATTGGCCATTTGAGCAACTGTCAGCAGCCACCATCATGGGCGTGCTCGCCAACTTTGCACTTTCTCCCCAAACTCTCATGTCGGCTGGCGGTACAACCAGCTTATGTAGCTTGCTTGTTGTCAGAGTAATTCGTCAGGGAACCATCTCTTCCTAGAACCGGCAGGACGGCCAAGAATGGGGGGGGGTTGCGGCGGGTCCCAAATGAATATCACATCAACCATTCTACCACACAAAACAACTACGATTCAAAAGACGCATACCACAAGGTGGTTCTTGCCAACAGGGTTCTTCCCAGATGGTTTCGGTGCGGTCAGGTTGCATGCCAGCTTTCAGGAGCATACTGAAAAGCACAGTACAAGACGTCCAAGAGGATGGCAAGAGGATTTCAACAAAATGTCTGCTCCCCGCGTGAAGGATGGGGTTGGGTTCCTTCCGTTTCTCGGGAGAGTAAGGCCAGAAAGGCCCAGAAGACGAGCGGAACCTGACTTCTTTGTTCTTGCATCATGTTTGGTTTTTTCTTTGGTTCTCCGAATTTTGCTTTTGCCTGCTAAGTCGGCCTTAATGGTTTTCGTTGTTTGTTCGGCTTTGGCCTTCTTTTGCGGCTCCAGGTCCGGCTGGCACCTGGGGTGCTGCAGAAGGCGCTGTCCGGCGGCGTGGTGCTGAACCTCCGTGGTTCCTCGCTGGTGGACCGCAGCGAGCCCCGGCGCCTTGGACCGAAAAAAAATTCGCCCGCGACGGGCGAGATGCGGACCGAGGGGAGGGGGGGGAAGGGCTGAAGCTGAAATAATTTCAAACAAATGCAACAATGGCCATCTCTCAAGTAAAGACAAGAATGCAACAGGGAACCCTTCTGGCCCCACGGAAAGTGAAAACGCGAGACTCTCAAAGTAAATGTTGTTTCACTTGAGGGAATCTGACAGTTTTTCTTTTCCCAACTGAACGTAAAAAGCAAAACACAAGAACTTTGAAGTGCTGAAAAGTCAACAAGTACAACTGCCAAAAGTAAAACACTGCTTTACTTCACGGAGTTACGTTTTCAGTTTTCTTCGGTAAAAGTAAAAAACAAAATCCCAAGAACTCCGATTTGATTTTACATGATTAGGTTTTGCTCTGATTTGACTTTAGTCTTATTTTTGTTTTGAAATTGAATTTGAGCTGACTTGTTCAATTTCCATGAGTTCATCCTGCAAGTTTCTTAGGCTCCATATAGGTCCTTACGATCGCATTTCTTAGCTTGATTTTGCAGTTTTGCGCTCAGCCCAGCTGTTGCCAGTGCCTGTGCTATTGCAGCCACCGAGCACATGCCACCCAGCATCACCTTTGCAGCCTCCAAACTATGGCCGGCGCGATGCCTAGGATGCCACGCTTTTGCGCGCTTACCATTGGCCAGCCTGCTTAGCAGCCTCTTTGGCCTGCACCTTTCTGCAGAAACTCGGTCCTATACATCATTGCACTCCCTTTGCAGCACCCTCCTTGCCGCGAACAGGTTTTTTCCTGTGAGCACGCCCGCGAATGCGTTTCTTCTCGCGAACGCATTTCTTCGAATATGTCTTTGTGCGAAGGCACTTCTTTACACGCGTTTCTTTGCAGCGGGTCCGCATGGCCTTTTTTCTTCTTGATGCATTTTCTATTGATTTGCATGGCTTGATTGATTTATTGATTTCCTTCATCGGGTTGATTGGGTTGATTGGATTGGTTGGATTGATTGCATTGTTTGTTCCTTTGACTGATTGATTGATTGATTGATTGGTTGGTTGGTTGGTTGGTCGGTCGGTCGGTCGGTCGGTCGGTTGGTTGGTTGGTTGGCTGATTGATTGATTGATTGATTGATTGATTGATTGATTGATTGATTGATTGATTGATTGATTGATTGATTGATTGATTGATTGATTCACTGATTGACTGATTGACTGATTGACTGATAGACTGATTAACTGATTGACAGATTGACAGATTGACTGATTGATTTGTTGGTTGTTTGATTGCTTGATTGCTGATTGCGTGATTGATTTGATTGATTGATTAATTGATTGATTGATTGATTGATTTGATTTGATTTGATTTGATTTGATTTGATTTGATTTGATTTGATTGATTGATTTGATTGATTGATTGATTGATTGATTGATTGATTGATTGATTGATTGATTGATTGTTTGATTGATTGCTTGATTGACGGATCGATGGATCGATGGATCGATGGATTGATTGCTTGATTGATTGCTTGCCTGCTTGCTTGATTGATTGATTGATTGCTTGATTGATTGATTGATTGGTTGATTGGTTGATCGGTTGATCGGTTGGTTGGTTGGTTGGTTGATTGATTGATTGATTGATTGATTGATTGTTTGATTGAGTGGTTGGTTGATTGATTGATTGATTGATGGATCCATCGGTCTATCGACTGATTGATCGATTGATCACCCGATTGGTTGAACGATTGGCTGATTCGTTGATGGATTGTTTGATGCATTGAATGCTTGATGGATTGCTTGACTGATTGATTGATTGATTGATTGATTGATTGATTGATTGATTGATTGATTGATTGATTGATTGATTGATTGATTGATTTGATCGGTTGATCGGTTGGTTGGTTGGTTGGTTGATTGATTGATTGATTGATTGATTGATTGTTTGATTGAGTGGTTGATTGATTGAGTGATTGATTGGTTGTTTGATTGATTGGTTGGTTGGTTGGTTGAGTGAATGATTAATTGATTGGACTGTGTTGGATGATCTGATTAGTCTATTTGATTTGATTGCATTTGATTGATTTGATTTCATTAGATTTCATTTGGTTTTATGTGCCTTCGTTTGATCCTTCTCATTTTGATTGATTTGATTTGTTTGAATTTGTTTGACCCAGTGGAGTGATTTGAACGTTTTGGGTGAGTTGAGTTGATTCAGTGTATGAGTGATTTGAGTGATCTGCGTGATTTGGGTGAGTTGAGTGATTCGAGCAATGCGGGTGATTTGAGTGGTTTGATTGATTTGGTTGATTTGATTGGTTTGTTTGGTTTGAGTGATCCGATTGATTCGATCAATTTGTTTGGTTTGATTCATTTGATTGTTTTGACTGACTTGCTTGATCTGATTGGTTCGACATGATTGGTTTGATTTGTTTGATTGATTTGATCGTCTTGATCGATTGGATTGTTTTGTTAGAGTCGATTGATTTGATCGGATTGATGGGTTTGATGGTTTTGATCGGTTTAGTTTGATCGGTTAGTTCGGTTTGATGGATTTGATTGATTTGATTCTTTGGTGTGTTAGTTCATTGCTTCAGTGACTCATTGGTTGACTGATCCATCGATTCACTGGTTTATTGATTCAGTGATTCATTGGCTGACGCACACATTCATCAACTTATCGATTCAACTATTCATGAATTCATTGATCCTCGATTCATACTTTACTGATTGATTCGTTGGTTCATTGACTCATTGATTCATTGCTTCATTGGTTCATTGGTTCATGGAGTCACTGGCTCGCTGATTGTGATTCGTTGATTCACTAAATCATTGATTCATTTATTCATTGATGTACTGTTTGGGTGGTGAATTGGCTGATCGGTTGATTGACTGACTGGCTGGATGACTGTTTGGTTGATTGGTTGGTTGCTTGCTTGACTGCTTGATTGGCTGGTTGACTGGTTGGCTAGTTGGCTGGTTTGCTGTTTGGTTGCTTGATTTTGATTTATTGACTGTTCCGTTGGTTGGTTGGTTGATTGACTGACTGATGTTGATTGTTGATAGATGGATGGATTGATCGATCGATCGTTTGATTCATAGAGACACAGATATAGGCATATGGGTACATCGACACGTTGCCACATGGATGCGTAGGTGCAGGATGCATAGATACCTGTATGTGTATCTGTATACACATGGGCACATAGACGCATAGATACATGGATATACGGTTACATGGTCCATGCATGCCTGTATAGGTACATCCATGAATACGTTAATGTATGCATGCATGCATACAGAGACAGAGAGAGGCAGAGCCAGAGAGACAGACAGGTAGACAGACAGACAAACGGACAGACAGACAAACGGACAGACATACGCGCGCGGGCACACACCCACACCCACACCCACACACAGACACAATGCATACATACATATGGACACACGTACACGTACACGTATACACACATAAACACAAACACACAAATACATGTTCACATGTACACACCAGATACACACATGCACGTACGTATGACATATGTACGTGCACACATACATACATACGTACATACATATATTCATACATACATGCATGCTTCCATGCATGCATGCATACGCACGCACA
>CAUJNA010003838.1:1503451-1518451 GCA_963377175.1 Effrenium voratum | reverse complement strand
TTTGGCCGCTCCTCATACAGTCCCCGTAATTTCGCTCCTGCGCACCGAGATCTTCATGCGCCTCCAAGCAAGCTATTGCTTTGTGAATCGTTTCCAATGTTTCGTCGCTGTGTGCATTTGCGCGTGCTTTGTCAGCAGACAAACAACTGCTTCGTGCCTCCCTGCCGCTTTCTTGGAGAGACCAGGCACGAGCAACCTGACATGACGCGTAAGCTATTCGTAAGCTGATGGAAGCCTCTGCAAGCGACGACAGGAAGCTCGAGCAATTTAGCAGGTTTTTGTCCATTGCTCATCTTTCGCCAGGTGTCTCCGGAGCTCTTCCTACCGGAGAACTTTTGCGGGTGCCTACCCGGCTGGGCCGGCGCCAGCACGAGCTGCAAGAGGTGGATCGGCCACATGGAACCAGTCGTCCGATCGAAGGGAACAGCCATCAAGGAGCGACAGACTCAAAACAGGTGTAGATGACACAATAGCAAGCTGGAGTTCATAGGGCGTCACCTCTGCCACAGCATTGAGGAGAGACAAAGCTGTGCTTGCGAAGACCCTCACCCCCGGGGCTCAGTTCTTGGTAAGCCTTTGGGCTTGCCCAATATATTCATGAACACCTCCCCAAAACGCGCACGCCCTTGGGGGAACCAAGGAATGTCCTTTTCAACTAACCCAAAGTCACTAAAATTCCCGCGGTGACAAAACATCCAAAAGCGTCGAACAAACTGCCATTTATAAAAGGACTCCCGCTCAACGTCCAAAACCCAAGGGGGGCATAATCCTTGTGATAATATCACTGCATTGTTGCTTGAAGGGGGTTGCCCCGGTATCCTATGTGGGCCTAAATCGTGGCCCAAATGGTGGTTGAGGTGGTTGAGGTGGTTGAGGTGGTTGAGGTGGTTGAGGTGGTTGAGGTGGTTGAGGTGGTTGAGGTGGTTGAGGTGGTTGCGGTGATGGCAGCTTGTGGTGATGGTGGTTGTGCTTGGCTGTTGGTGACGTGGTGGTTGTTGGTTGCCTAAATGAACCACTTGGAAATTTGCGAAGCTTTTGGTGGCTTGAATGTGCTATACTTGGTGGAGACTTAGACTGTAAACCAGAGGCTAGGCTGCACACATCTAAAGGTTTTGTACACCACGTCATCATACCCTTGAAGGGAGGCCCTGAGGAAATTGCCTCGGCAGCACTATCTAATCTTCTCCCGCACTTTGTTGAATTGGGGTAGGAGAGGCAGTGTTTCCGGATCACTCAAGCCCCTGATGCTTAACTCTTTGAACATGAGGCTTTGCTTCCTTAAATCGGGAGCTGAACATCGGCTGGTTTTAGTACCGAGGACCCTTGCGAGAGCAGCATCATTCGCAACGCACCAGTTCTGGAAACTGCAGAAAACCAACCCGCCCCTGTTACCGGTAGTTGGTGCTCTTTTTGGGATCATTTCAAACGGAGAACACGACAAAAAAGGAGAAATACCCGTATTTCAGCGGCTTTCCTTCGCGTTTCACTTGTCGGGATCTCGTTTTCGCAGTGCCCCAATGTTGGGAATGCACCCATTTGTGCTTTCTTCCCCTGATCTCAAGCTTCCCTCAAAGGAAACTGAACCGGTGATGTTCAAAGCCGCAAATGCCAACCCATTCTTGGTACAGGGTTTCATACCGATGAGAGGAAGCGACTATGACTGCGGGGCGTTGTACTTAAGTCCTAGTAGTTTCGGGGGGAATCATCTTAGATTCAACAGGCAATCGCGCCAGAAAGTGGAGCATTGCATGTGTCAAAACCGAGCAACGTCCCCAAGGCCTAGGACCCATGCAGGTTTCCTTTCAAAGCGACCCCCAAAAGGAACCAACTCCAAAGGACCAACAAAGGAACAACGATCTCTCACATTTCAAGGAAACCCCGCCGTCTGGAGCTAACTTCTAGCCCAACTCGAGGTGCGCGAATGACACTTACAGCGAGCGCTTCAACAGCAGCACCTGCAGAGCTTGCCCGGCCCATTCAACCTCCATCGCAGCTCGAGCAGAGGGGTTTGCCGGGCTGTCTTTGCTGGTCGTTTAAAGGCGACTAGGAGACTAGATGAGTTTCAAAGATTCGAACTCCGGTTCAATGCTGGATGTTTGAACCCGATTTTTGGGTTGCCACTCATCGAAGCGGAACTTGGACCCAGGGCAAGGCATTCCTTTGGATTTCTTGCTTGGGAATTCCTTCGTGCCGTTTTGAGCATCACCGGTTGTGCCGATTTACGACGTTTCCTTTGGGTGGTAGGGCTTGACATTTCAGGGACCATGTTGGTCAGGCTCGTTTGAGGGGTTCTAAACGGGTTCCAGCTTAAGGAGAATTCATGTTGCCCATTGAACAGGGCACAAGTTGAAATTTCCAGTTTCCTAGCAAAAGGACGGCCGATGCCTCAGGCGGGTTCCAGTTCGGTGGAGATGTGCACCTGCAACTTCGGCAAGATCCACCTGGATCCGACGGAGGCCTTGGAAGCGTTTTTTTCAAGACGCCGCCTTAAGGCCTCTCCAGGATCAGGGTCTGATTGTGCGGTTTGCGTCGACTTACATGTTGCACCAAGCAAGTACTTGTTTTGAATCGCATTTTGCATTTGAGCTTGCTGAGTTGTCAGGTTCTTGTTTGAATGCCCAACAAACCCCCGTCTTTTTTGCCGATGAGAGCTCTTTCTGTCTCCGCAGGGTGATTACGTCTGCGGCTGTGTGGAGGGCCAGGCCAGGCCGAGGGGGTGAGGTGTGGCTTTTCAGTGACACCGTTGTTTGCTTCATTCTTTGGTTTTTGGGGCTTCATCCCTTTTCATTCTACCTGCCTCGCTGGAAACTGGGCTTTGCAGCGAAACCAAAAGGAACGGCAACCATTTACGGGGCGGGGCTCCATTGCTGAATGTAGAGACAAGCTTGGTTCGACGCAAATTCTTTCGATCCCGAGAAAAGCACTCGCTTTTCAGACCGCTGGGAGGGAACGTTGTCAACTGAGGGGATCTTTCGAAAAGGAACTTTGCCGAAGTATTCATGGCTGTCATCATTTTGTAGTCCGGATTTGCAGCGTTCAATATTTGTCTGGGGGGATCACATTGAAACATGCCACTTTGCATCACAACAATACTTATATCATTTTCAACGTCCGTATTCGTTGCGTAGCCGGGCCCGTGTTGGCGTAAACAAGCAGAACTCGCGGCTTTGGGAAACCAACTGGAAATGATTTGAGAAACTGTTGTTTTCACGCATGCTTTATGCAGGCGCTCGGCGTACCCCTAGCTAAGACTTCAAACGGGCTAACTTTTTTCAAGGAAGGTGAGAAAGGTGACTTAGCAGCAGTTTGGAGGGCGGCCTCTTCATCGCCCCTTCTGGTTGGATCCCTTTTTGGTTGCCATTGTAAAAGCCAAGGATGAATCCACGTTTCAGGGTGTCCCCCCATCCTCAAAACCCAGTCACTCACTATTCGGGTTTCCCAACAGGGCCCCCTTAGCAGGTTCACTATTGGCCACCGCCTTTTTAGCCAGTCGCGCCATTCGTCTATCCTTGGGTTGACAAAATCAGGCACTTCTTCAATTAAAGCAATGCTAACAGGCCCTTGTCATCAAGCAACTATGGTTCGGACATCTTTCTGTTCTCCTTTTCCTTCGCATAGTGATCAGCATCCACTTCCCTATGGAGTACCTCTTTATATTCTTACATACCCTTGGCTGCCATTTGGTTGGATGAATTTTAGAACTTTCGCGCAGGGGGTAACTGCTGGTTTGGAGCACGACACTTGCCTTCCCTCCCAAAGGCGCTGCAGGGCAGGAGCTGCGTGCCCTGCTTGGAGCTCCACCTGAACTGCTTCTCGGCCTCGGAATCTCCGGGGGACTCGGAACGGCGAGTTGGGCGCAGAGGTCCTTTCCAGGCGCCAGTTGGATGGACGAACTCCATGCCAGGCGCCAGTTGGCCCTATGGAGGTCTGGGTTGATCCACCACCTGACTGGTGCAGAATGTTGTTCTTCCAAAAGTGTCATATCGGGCTACCCTTTAGCGATTTGGTTGGGGCAAGTTGAAAGCCTGGTACCTATTTTAAATAGGCAGAGACTAACCAATCCAAACCCCCGCCTGGGAAGCTGATAAAGTCCCCAGCTGTGTCTGTGCGGGGGGGGGGGACGCTTTGGGACTTCCAATGGCGATATTTGGCGCCAAAACAATCCAGCTAAGTCCCAACCCAGGCCTCATGCGAAGCTAGTAGTTTTTTTTTTTGTCTATTCCAAGCTAGGATGGTTTTGGATCTCAAGTGGACCTTTCGAACATCTTCAAGGGGCCCCGGCCCCGGTCCAAAATATGGCTGCGCCAAATCGAAACGGGACCCAACCGACAAGTTTCTGCTTTTGGCTTCCTAAGACATCAACTGTGGGGAAATTTGTCATGTGGAGTGGTTGCGATGGAGGGCCCAGTTCTTTGTCAAAAGACAGCCGCAAATCAGGCCTCGACAACCATAGGAGTTGAAGATGGTTGCAGGACCAAACACATCGGTTTGTTTTACTTGTTTCTCTCTATTGTTGCTTTGGTCTTTTGGGAAAACACCAGGCGTCTGTGGTTCAAAACCAATGGTACCATTTTGGGGTTGGTGCACCACCCATTTTAGTCTATTTTAGTGGGGATTGGGATGTTCACTGGGGGTCCGGGATTCTGACCCATTTGATTTGGAACCCAACCGCGACCGAAGCTGAGCGGTTTGAGTCCGGAGGCTCCGCGCCGAGCGCCGTGGCCGCCAAAGCGCCGCCGCTCCGCGGCTGGGCGCGCCTGGAGCGCGCGACGGAGCGGACCTTCAGGCGAGGCTTGACCTGGACTTTGCCGCCTTTTTGCCTTAACTGGGGTCAGTATTTTCACGGTTGGGGGTTATTTGAAAGTCAGAAGATGTGGGTGTTTCCCTTTAACCCATCACTTAGGGGGTGACTTTGATCATGGTGAAATAATGAGGCCAGCTTCAGCAACAAAAGTTGGCCCCTCGTGCAGAAGCCTTGACTCTTAGGTGTGCCCAGATTCTCCTTTCCAATCCCTGTCAGCAAAACTGAGGGTTCCCTGCAGCTCCCCCCACTTGGGCAGAAACACAACACGTATGACCAGAACCAACACAGGAATTCAGCAAACGAAGTCCATCAAGTCTTGGCCTCGACGAGTCACGATGAGACTGCGATATTGAGGCAGTGGCATTGAGCGGCTGCTTTGGAAGAAGAACCCTTCGCAGTGGTTTCGGGAACAAGAGAAACCGAAAGAGAAAGAGAAGGTGAAAGACGAGTTGATTCCTAGGTGGATAGACAGACACACAGTCAGATTCACAGTCAGACAGGTCGATGAATAGATAGATATCCGATAGGGGATGCCCCAAAAAACGATAACCCTAAAGCGTGATACTTGCATCTGGGCTGAGATGTGGCATGATTCATTGGTAGCTGTGTTTCCGAGGTATTCCGGCCAGAAGTAGTTGCTTAGGTCTCTTAGCTGTTTTTACTGTGGGGTTGGGAGCATGACCAAGCGCTTGAAGACTATGAGAGAGCTGAGTGTCTAATCAGTTCACACGGGTCCCAATGGTGGGCGCAAAAAGACATACTGTGGGAGACAGGCAGTGGCATCGGCAACAACGGGTCCAGATGGTTTTTTTCCCTCTCCAGAACAAAGCACCAACCGATACCCCAACCGATACTCCGAACCTAAACCCTCACTTGTCCCACGTGACATGTGAGAAGCAGGCCAAACACTCCGTATAAGAGACATGCCCAAAACTCAGCGATCCCGCAACTCCGCAGGTGCCTTGAGCCGGCGGAGGACCGCTGCAGGAACGGCACAGCCTTGAGCGCCTGCGCAGCTGGCGGCTGGATGTGTCGAAGGGGGACCGACTTTTTGCTTTCCCTTTCAAGGACAAGGGCACCCTCAAAAGGCCAACCTACCACTTCCACTACGTAAGCTTTGTGCCCCAAGCGCTCCGCCGGAGGTCCCTAAAAACCCTTTGCCCTGTTGTGTGAGCACCTTCTGAGATCAAGCTTACAGAGGAAAAGGCCAGCACCCCAACAAGGGTTCTGAGCCCGAACTAGCGGGGCTCCGCCAGGCATAGGATGATGCAGCTCCACCGCAGGGATGGCTCCTTCTAGGGATGTTAGTTCCACCGCAGGCCTTTGTGCCTCCAATGTCTCTAAGTGCCAATGCTTTCTTCTCCAAATTGCTCCAAAAGCATTGCGCGCCAAGCGACAGGGGTTCCTTATATGTCCTTTTTGGCTGATTTAAGCATCGCCTTTTGGTTGCCTTTCGCACGAGATGTTTCATGGGCACACATTGTACGTGAGGGGACAACCCATTCCCGCAAAACGAGGGGGACGAACGCCGACTTTCCCTTCTTTTGGGAACTTGCGCAATTTCATAGGATCCTTGAGTGAGCTTTGCCCACATCGGCCCCAGGCTATGACGGCCCCCTGTGCGTGATCTGCGCTCCCGGCTTTCGCTCGGCGGGCAGCCTCTGCAACTGGGCCAAGGTTTGCTAACGTCGGTGGACAAGATGAAGCAATCCTACCTCGGTGGTTTGACACTAAAGCAACCCCTTGTGAATAACTGCACCCCCCAAACCACCAACTCAGGTGCCCCTCATTGTTGAAAAGATGTTTGACCAACTATTCAAATTGGATTTCTTTCCCCAGATCCTAGGTCCAAAGTGTCCAAAGGTTCAATCCTTCTTGGGTTGAACCCAGATGTTTTCAAGATCTCACTCAGGAAGGTTCCGGGTTCGAGGGGATGAGCCCTACCATCCCGTGTTTCCTCGTTTTCGGTTCATTCCCAAAGCTCCAAGGCCGACCTGAAATGGGTTCTAACAATTGGGTTCCTTTCGGATACACATGATTATCCCGTCGAAACCCGTAAGGACCCGTTCAACAGGTCGTCGGGTCTGATTGAGAACCGGCAAGTCAGAGGGGTGTTTGCATCAAACAAGGGGAAAAACAGGACCCCACTTTTTGGTTGGTTTCCTCTTGGTTTCCCTTGGAAACCCCAACCAAAAGCAAAAGGCAGCAAAACCCAGGGTTCTTTCTATGTTTCCTTTCACTTCAGAGGAACCCCCAACCCCAACCGGAAGAACCGAAAAATAATACCCACCATGTTTGCGGTCACCATTCTGTATATGTATTTGTCAATTTAGTTATGTTTGTATGTATGTATGTATGTATGTATGTAATGTAATGAAAGGTAATGTAAAGTAACGTGACGTAACGTAACGTAACGGAACATAACGTGATGTATGTAATGTAATGTAATGTAATGTAATGCAATGCAATGCAATGCAATGCAATGCAATGCAATGCAATGCAATGCAATGTAATGTAATGTATGTAATGCATGTAATGTAATGTAATGTAATGTAATGTATGTAATGTATGTATGTATGTAATGTAATGTAATGTAATGTAATGTAATGTAATGTAATGTAATGTAATGTAATGTAATGTAGTGTAGTGTAATGTAATGTAATGTAATGTAATGTAATGTAATGTAATGTAATGTAATGTAATGTAATGTAATGTATGTAATGTAATGTATGTATGTATGTATGTATGTATGTAATGTACTGTAATGTAATGTAATGTAATGTAATGTAATGTAATGTAATGTAATGTATGTATGTAATGTATGTATGTATGTATGTATGTATGTATGTATGTATGATGTATGAATGAATGTATGTATGTATGTATGTATGTATGTATGTATGTATGTATGTATGTATGTATGTATGTATGTATGTATGTAATGTATGTATGTATGTATGTATGTATGTATGTATGTATGTATGTATGTAATGTATGTATGTATGTATGTAATTAATGTATGTATGTATGTATGTAATTAATTAATGTATGTATGTATGTATGTAATTAATGTATGTATGTATGTATGTATGTATGTAATGTAATGTAATGTAATGTAATGTAATGTAATGTAATGTAATGTAATGTATGTATGTATGTATGTATGTATGTATGTATGTATGTATGTATGTATGTGTGTGTGTATGTAATGTATGTATGTATGTATGTATGTATGTATGTATGTATGTATGTATGTAATGTATGTATGTATGTATGTATGTATGTATGTATGTATGTATGTATGTATGTATGTATGTAATGTATGTAATGTATGTATGTATGTATGTATGTATGCTGTATGTATGTATGTATGTATGTAATGTATGTATGTATGTATGTAATGTAATGTATGTATGTATGTATGTATGTATGTATGTATGTATGTATGTATGTATGTATGTATGTATGTAATGTATGTATGTATGTATGTATGTATGTATGTATGTATGTATGTATGTATGTATGTATGTATGTATGTACGTAATGTATGTATGTATGTATGTAATGTAATATAATGTATGTATGTATGTATGTAATGTATGTATGTATGTATGTATGTATGTATGTATGTATGTATGTATGTATGTTATGTATGTTATGTATGTATGTATGTATGTATGTATGTATGTAATGTAATGTAATGTAATGTAATGTAATGTAATGTGTGTATGTATGTATGTATGTATGTATGTATGTATGTATGTATGTATGTATGTATGTATGTATGTATGTATGTATGTATGTTATGTATGTATGTATGTATGTATGTATGTATGTATGTATGTAATGTATGTAATGTATGTATGTATGTATGTATGTATGTATGTATGTATGTGTGTATAAGTGTATGTATGTTATGTATGTATGTATGTAATGTAATGTAATGTAATGTAATGTAATGTAATGTAATGTAATGTATGTATGTATGTATGTATGCTTGTATGTATGTAATGTGTGTATGTATGTATGTAATGTATGTATGTATGTATGTATGTATGTATGTATGTATGTATGTATGTATGTGTGCAATGTATGTATGTAATGTATGTATGTATGTATGTAATGTAATGTAATGTAATGTAATGTAATGTAATGTAATGTAATGTAATGTAATGCATGTATGTATGTCTCTATGTATGTATGTAATGTATGTATGTATGTATGTATGTATGTATGTATGTAATGTATGTATGTATGTATGTATGTATGTATGTAATGTAATGTATGTAATGTATGTATGTATGTAATGTAATGTAATGTAATGTAATGTAATGTATTGTAATGTAATGTAATGTAATGTAATGTAATGTAATGTAATGTAATGTAATGTAATGTAATGTATGTATGTAATGTATGTATGTATGTATGTATGTATGTATGTATGTATGTATGTATGTAATGTATGTATGTATGTATGTATGTATGTATGTATGTATGTATGTATGTATTGTAATGTATGTATGTATGTATGTATGTATGTATGTATGTATGTATGTAACGTATGTATGTATGTATGTATGTATGTATGTAATGTATGTATGTATGTATGTATGTATGTATGTAATGTAATGTAATGTAATGTAATGTAATGTAATGTTATGTATGTAATGTATGTATGTATGTATGTATGTATGTATGTATGTATGTATGTATGTATGTATGTATGTATGAATCTATGTGTCTATGTGTCTATGTATCTATGTATGCATGCATGCATGTATGTATGTATGTATGTATGTATGTATGTATGTATGTATGTATGTATGTATGTATGTATGTATGTATGTAATGTATGTATGTAATGTATGTATGTATGTATGTATGTACGTATGTACGTATGTATGTATGTATGTATGTATGTATGTAATGTATGTAATGTATGTAATGTATGTAATGTATGTAATGTATGTATGTATGTATGTATGTATGTATGTATGTATGTATGTATGTATGTATGTATGTATGTATGTATGTATATATGTATGTATGTATGTATGTATGTAATGTATGTATGTATGTATGTATGTATGTATGTATGTATGTATGTATGTATGTACGTAATGTATGTATGTATGTATGTATGTATGTATGTATGTATGTATGTATGTAATGTATGTATGTATGTATGTATGTATGTATGTATGTATGTAATGTATGTATGTATGTATGTATGTATGTATGTATGTATGTATGTATGTATGTATGTATGTAATGTATGTATGTATGTATGTATGTATGTATGTATGTATGTATGCATGTATGTATGTATGTATGTATGTATGTATGTATGTATGTATGTATGTATGTATGTATGTATGTAATGTATGTATGTATGTATGTATGTAATGTATGTATGTATGTATGTATGTATGTATGTATGTAATGTATGTATGTATGTATGTATGTATGTATGTATGTATGTATGTATGTATGTATGTAATGTATGTATGTATGTATGTATGTATGTATGTGTATGTATGTATGTATGTATGTATGTATGTATGTATGTATGTATGTATGTATGTATGTATGTATGTATGTATGTATGTATGTAATGTATGTGTGTATGTACTGTAATTTAATTTAATGTAATGTAATGTAATGTAATGTAATGTAATGTAATGGTATGCAATGTAATTTAATTTCATGCAATGTAATGTAATGTAATATAATGTATGTATGGAGCGTATGCAATGTTGCCTTTTATATATATAGATATATTAATTTATTCATTTGAATCACACACCGGCATTTATCGAACACCAACAGACAACACAGCAGCAAGTTGGTGGGTTGTTCATCGAAGGCAAGCCCTGCGCCAACTTCCGCCAGAGCCGTCGCGGGGTTCTGGCGTTTGGTGCTGCGCTGAGCGTAGCGGCTCTGGTGGCTGGGGTGGTGCTGTGGCGCAGGTGCGTTCCGAGCGAGGCGTTTCTTTTAGAAGTAGGGACTCCATTCACGTGGTTGGTTTCCTTCTGGTTTTCCCTTGGGTTTCAGAGAAGGAGACCGCTATATAGTTTGAGAAACTCCCACGAAAATGGCGGCCCAAGACAGATCAACTGGTTGACTTTGTTTGGTACTGCCTGGGGAACTACCAACCTTTTTTAGCAGGGCGGTGGGCGTGAAGTCTTGGGCCATTACTCCCTTGTTTTGGGGGGTTGCTTCCCAGATTGACATGGAGCTCAGCAAGTCCTCATTTGAGAACTCTCCTTTTGTGGACCCCTTTGTATGGGCCTGTTTTTGTCTGCTTCTCAAAGTCAGAAACCGGATTTGCAAAGTTTCGCTTTCACTAGGGGAGAGGTGGAGACCACCCCGCGAGGCGAGCGGCACTCGCGGCGCTGGCGGCGCCGGCGTCGCCACCGCCGGAGCCGCGTGCCCGGGACGCGGTGCTGCAGCTGCTATGCACGGCAGGGCCTCTGCTGCTGCAGCTGGGCCAGCTGCGGCTCGCATGGGTCTGTGAAGATTGGGCATGGCGCGTCGCATTTTGAGATCTCCAAGTTACTAGGGGTTGCTTTCCTCAAACACGATTTTGGGTGAGGATGTCACTTTGCCGGACCCAGTGTTTGGGACCGCAGTAAACTCTTAAGGCCTTTTTGGCGGCTTATCCTTGGCCACTTCTCCGCTCATGATGAAAGGCCATCGCTACCTTGTTGCGATCTCTTGATCAGATCGGTGAAATGCTGCATCCAGTGCAGAACCGTCTTGGCAACTCTTTGCTGTGACCGAACTGACTAGTTCAGGGGAGCTCACCAATGATTCTGGAATCTTATGAAAACTATTTTTTCAAATCCAAAGGGGTTCTTACGGTTCGTAGAGGAAAATGTGAGGGCCTAGATACACCTGTGAGGGCCGAGACAAATCCGCGTGGCCTAGACAGACCTTTATCTTCGTTGTGCTTTGTACAACCATTGTAAACATCTTTTTCGTTCATGACGAATGCTTTCAACCACGAATTACATTTGAAGCCATCAAAGATTGGACTTGCTACACATTGGTAAACAATTGGATGCCGCATCCCAAGCAACTCGCAAGTGGCCAGAGGGAAGTTGAGACCGAGGTGGGTGGTGGTGTCCGCACTGGCGATGGGCGCTCGAGTGGAGAGCAGGGTGCAGGAGGCTTGTATTTTTCTCTTTGCCACAGACCATCGTGCCCAAACGCGCAGATTGGGCTGATCATTTGTGCAACCCTGTTTGCAGCCCAAGAAAAAGAGCCAGTGCTTCATCTGAAGCGAAAAGAACGACGGTAGCATCTTAAATCACGCTGCTGCATTTCAAGCAGATTCTGCGCGTGCCCATTTTCAAAAAGAGGATTCGTCGGTATGCAGTTGATTTTCTCATGGATCCTGTTTCGGGAAATAATGCTCAAAGCAGACAAGCACACGGAGCTCCCTCATTGCATGTCGATTAATTTCTTATGTGTGGAGACAAGCTGTTCGAGAAGGAAATCATGGCCAAGCTTTGGACAGGTTTTCAAGTTGGATTAAAAGATGAGAATGATTGCCTCTTCGTTGGACGGCGTTGAACAAAATGGTTAGAATATTGATGTCCATCAACATGTTGGGTTGACGGGGAGGGTTTGCCCGGACTTTCATGCTGCCCGCTGCCCCGCGTATGGCGACCCTCCGCGTGTTCGCAGCTGTCGAGAGGGGGGTGGGAACGGGGGGGGGATGGAAAGAAGACAGGTCCATGTTTCCAGCAACCCGTGTTTTAAACTAGTCGACCTCGAGCCCCCAACCCTACACGCCATGTGACTTTTCCGCTATCTGCACGCTCTACGCGACTGCATAGTCCCATTTGCTTATCTGACACGCTGCCACTTTGCCGCAGGTGGTTTTAGACACCTGGTGTCTAAGAGAGTTGGGGTCTTCTTGCGTTTGAAGAAGCTACCTTCCCGAATGCTGGTCTTTGTCTCCGCTGCGCCCTCGGTACCGAGCAGGAACGAAGTTCTGCCAGTAAGTTATCCGCGCGGCTCATGGCTTGTGTGCTTCGCATACACAAGGCAGCCCGGCCTGGACGGCTGCATGAAAGTGTTGGTGGCACTCTCACTACGAGGTCAAGCCACAGTCCTGGAGCCTGCTTCGAGCAAATGAAAATGCTGCGCCTGCCAGCGCCGCGTATTCGAATCTGAGAGTCGGATACGCAAAGTTGGGCTTTCGCAGACTTTGCTGTGATCCCACTGAAGCCACGATTTACTGCTACTCGCATAGGACTTTTGCAACTCCCGACCCACGTCCAAGAGTGACCGTCATTCGGTCCGGGCAAACCCCCCCCGGCAGCCCAACATGTTGCTATTGATAATCTCCTGCTAAATGGGACCCAGTGCCAGGATCCCTCAAGTGCGGGGTCTCTCCTTCTGGGTATCCTTCACTTGGGGGAACACTCCCCTCATCCACGTGCTTTCCAAAACGCAATCCTTTGAATGCATCCAGCTCTATGCTCGTTGTCCGCCCTTTTCGGGCTCCAAGGCATCCCCCCTCCCGCGAGGCTGAGGAGCGCAGCTTTTCGGAAGCCTTCAAAGAGCAGCCCTACGTCCAGTGGCTGCAGCTGCCGTTCGGCGAAAGATCCAACGGGGTGGGGCGATGCGTGTGTTTTTCTCGCCCTTTTTTTGAGAAAGCACCTTGGAGTCCCCAATTGAGCAACACGTACCAAAAAGAAGAGCACCCCTTTTTTCCCCATGGCACTGAAACTCAATGCCCAACACACAATCTTTGTCCTGTTGGTGAACCACCACAAGGGAAACCAGTGTAATTTGGCAGGATCGAGGATCAAATCTCAGTCACCCTCTAAATGGTGCTCTTTTTGGGGTGGTTTCAAAGGGGAACACCCAGAACATCACCAATTTGAGGGTCCCATATTTTAAGAGAAACCTATTTGGAGAGAAACCCATGGGATAGAAACAGATGTAGAGATACCAGGGCCCGAGTGGCCTCTTGCCTCTGCTACCCTGGGCCTATGGATGTGGTTCACCCCTTTTGGAGATGGAAATTTCGTCCCAAAAAAGGGCAGCCGCGCAAAAAGTACCCTTCAGATCTCCAGTACTCCATGGTCATTTTTTCTGGTTTCCAAAATAGGACTTGGACCCCAAGTGAACCCCGTGAAGGCCAGGTACTGGTTATGAGGTCCGTGTTCTCTACTACCTTGGGTTTCCTTTGAAGAACCCCGCCAAAGTGATTCCACAAACAATCGACATACTCAAATGATGAGTGGTGGAAGACACAAGTTGGTCAACTCCCAGGCTTTGCTCAAATTGATTTGGTTTCCGGGAATCCTTTAACCAAGATGAAAGCTAAAGGAACTCACGTTTGCATGGTCGGCTTGCATCGGGGGAATCGATCGCGCAGGATATCTTGAGAGAACGCGCCAAGCCACAGCATATTCCCAAACAGGATGTGCCCTTCAAACTTTAGACTTCCTGTTTGGAAAAGCAAGTTGGATCCCCATGTGAAGCGTAGAAAGCATATTGGACGGACCTAGTGCGTTGCTCCCTGAAACGAATCAGTCAGAAGGCAAGGTCTGTGGTCAGACAGGAACAAAGTGTTCAAACACAGGCATTTCCTCCTCAAAGCACGATGAGCCCTTTTACCTGAAACAGATTCTGTTGGACTTTGTTTCCAAACCAACTTTTGCCTTATCACTTCCTGAAACACTGAAGTTTGGTTTCTTGGTCTGCGTATATCGAGTTCAGATCTGGTTTTGGTCAGGTCGGCCCAGGGCCTGCAGACGGCTCTGAGCCTGGAGTGCTCCTTCGGCTCAGTCGCCCGCACCTGGGCGGCGCTGGTGGAGCCGCTGGCGCCGCTGCTGCTGCTGGCGCTCTGCGGCGTGGTGGAGCTGTTCTTCCGCAGCGCCGGCACCTTGGGCGAGAGACCGAGGCGAGAAAACCGGGGAGGTGTGGGTGCGTGTTTTTTTTCCCAACAGCTGAAAGCTTTGGGGTCTCAGCCCAGATAGGCTCCGGGGTGGTCCGGGGCGGCCGGTTCCACGAGGGTTCCTCCAGGGTTCCACCATGGTTCCACGAGGTTCTGGGTGGGCTGCGGGGTGGTGCGAGCACTAAAAAGAGCATGGCATGCTGTTGGGAACATCACCTGAGCTGATTTTTTCTTCGGGTGCCCGTTTTGGGCTGTTTTTTTTTGAAACAAAGAGGAA
>CAUJNA010003838.1:1443451-1493451 GCA_963377175.1 Effrenium voratum | reverse complement strand
AACAACCAACAAATACAAACACCACCAACAGCCGGCAGCCGACAAGCAGCGCCGGCGGCAGCAGCAGCAGCAACAGCGCAGCAACAGGAACAGGAACAGGAACAGCACCAGCAACAGCAACAACAACTGTAACAGCAATGATAGCAGTGTTATTAGTACTAGTAGCGCGTTGCTACTTCTAAAAGTTAAACCAATGAACATGTCGGACTGGCTCAGGTGACTGCGCTGGGATGGCTTTGTGCATTTGCCTATGGGGTGTTGATCCCAATCTGCCTGCTGGGTCTCATGATGAAGCAGCACGTGACGCTCCAGGCGTGTAGAAAGACAACGGCGTGGGCCATCAAGGACATGGTTGGGCCAACTTGTTTACAGGGTGAAAGTGAACGGCAGAATTCCCTTTGTCTGGCGAAGTAAAGATGAATAAAGTCATGGGGAGATTGTTGCTGGGAGGCTTCTTTGGCATTTCTTCTGGCTGGGGGGGGGGGGGAGGGGGATAGTTTGGGGCTTCCGTGAGAGGGCAAGGGACCCTCAAAAGTGAGTTCAAGTACTCGTTGGATGGAACATGGGGTGAGCATCCTCAATCAACACTCACCCCTCCTTGGAAGACCATTCTAGTTGTGGTTAGTCGAAAAAAAAACAAAAAAACACATGCCCCCAAGGGTCTCACAAGGGGTTTGACACTTTCTATTTGTTTCTATTTGGGTGTGTGCTTTGCGAGGGTGTCCTTTTCAAGGTTGGAAACCAGAAGGACACGGAAACCATTTTTTCCTTGGGGTGGGTGGGGTGGGTTTCCACTCCTTCAGGAGGGCGACCGCTTGGTGGTACGCCTGCATGAGTTCCAAGGGAATGCTAAGGCTGCAGCGAAGGACGGGAACTCTGGAACCTTCCTGGGAGCGGATGGGTATTTGGTTATTTTCCCATAGGCCCGGAGAACTGGTTTGGTTTCTGTTGGTTTGCCACATTGTTTAGAATTGACGTTTGCTTGGGCGTTCCAACGTTATGTCCTCAAACCTTTCCAAACCTCCCCAAACCTTTTCCAGACCTCCCCAGACTTTTCCAGACCTCCCCCAAAACTCCCCAAACCTCTGCCGTGCTCTCTAGGACATGCCTAAGGAAGGCGGCGCTTCAGAGCCTCGGAAGCTGCTGGCGGCGGCTGTGGCGCACGCGGTGGTCTTGTTCCGCGGGAAGGTGCGCATGCAGATGGACGACGGTGGAGTGCCGCTGGGCCGAAGCAATGAGCCTTGGGACACCGTGGTTTGGATCTTTCAAGACTTGTTGATGTCAGGTCCTGAAAGGAAGCAAGACATCAGCCTTAGACATGAATAGCTTTTGGGAGATTTTGCGAGTGTATTTTCTTTCAGTGGGGTCTAAACCCTTGGGTTTACCACGCTTCAGGGCAGGATAGATTCTTCTCTCTGTGGAATTGTTGTTTGGATGTATAATCTTTCCTAACATGGAAGCCAACAACAAACGCTTGTAAAAGGACACATGGTTTGTCTTCCAAGAAACTTGCCTCAGTTCTCATGGCCTTAGTGGGAGGTACGGCCGCGAGGTTCGGGCTTTCGGAAGTTGCAGTTTCGGGTCTGCGCAGGTCAGTTAGCATGGGAGCATCGTGGAAAGAGTACCCGTGGGGGGAGATCTCCACATTGGTGGGTAATTGAAGGCCTCTAGCCACCGCACCAACACGATTCCGAAGCAGCCGGGTCTTTGCGTGCACGGCGTAGACATCGTTTCCAGCGTGGAGCGGTAGTGTTGAACTTGCACAGTCGAGCGGGGTAACTTTTCTCCATGATTCTTTCAGTCCCCAGGGCGTCCCTTTGGGCGCATTCCTGTCATGAGCAGGGTCGGTGCGGTATGTGCATTGGGGTACGTGAGACGTGTGGCTCGAAACCAAAGTTCTTACTTGAAACATGGAGCGCCGTATCGTTGAGACTTACTTCAAATCTAGCTCATTTTTCAGGATACCTTTGAAGAAATACGAAGGGCAGTTGGCTGAATAGGCTTCCAGGAATGGGACATTTCCATGTTGTGTCGTTTTTTTGGGGCGCTTAGGTTGGGGGTGTTTTGCAAGACTTGAGGAAGCTAAAGATGGAGCTTGAGAAACGGCGCACACAGCCATCCCAACGGTGGACCCTGACCACCCAAAAAGAGACTTATTTAAAAGGACCCTCCAAAAAATGTTTTTCCTTTTGATTTCCCTTTCAAAGGGTACCCTAAAAAAACGACGCCTATTCTTGGAGACCAACCACAATGGGGGACAAACCCGATGCTTCAGCCGATGAATTGGAGTCTTTAAAGTCAAGCCACATTTTCTGAGCAGTTGCCTCGGTTTTGGCTACCAGTACTTGACTGCCATTTGGTTGGATCAAAACACATATGTGTTTTACCACGAATCCACCGCCAAGAGTATAGTGGGTAAAATAATATGATATTTCATGTTTTCCTAGCAGCTTGATGACCTCGCTGGAATGTATATGGCTATTGCCGGGTTTTGCAGACACGTTTTGTTCTCTGTCAGGTAGGAAAGCCAGACTTCTCCTTGGCCTGAAAAGGATAGACTCCTTGAGAAAGGGTAATGGAAGCTGGAGCCCCTCAGGAACCAACAAGACGCCCTCAGCAACCCTAAGAACCCAAAGAAACCCTAAGAAACCCTAAGAAACCCTAAGAAACCCTAAGAAACCCTCAAAGACCCTAAGAGACCCTAAGAAGGCCAGGATCCTCCACACCCCAAAGGTCCCTTTCTGGGCGCACCTCCCAGGACCTTGGAGTTGGTGCAGGCCGCGGAGAACGTCGCTGTGGCTCGAATCGAACGGCTCGAATGGAACGGATCCCGCCAGAGTCTTTGGGCTCCCTAGGCGGGTCCCCCAAGGCGTGTTCCCCAGGAAAAGGGCTTGCAGTCAAATTCGGTGGCGCTTGAAGTCAGCAACCATTTTAGAGGAACCATTTTTGAGGTTTCCCTGTTTGAAGCAGCCTTTGCTAGGGGTTCTCTAATTTGAAGGCTCACTCCTGATTTGACCTGGGTAGTCGGAGTGAAGCAGGGAAGAGTCCCAACCGGAACACAGTGCAGACATACGCCCTTTTCATTCTGCGTATGATTTTGGGTAAGCCCTTTTATACCAGGTGTTCATTTTAACTCCGCTGAAGGTTGACCGTACAGGGCGGTTTTGAACATTCCTACTTGAACACTTTTTCCCTCTCTCTCTCTCTCGATTTATATATATATATATGGTACCCCCTTCCATGGACCCTGGTTTGGTGCGTTTGACCTGTATTTTCCGGTGATTTTTGCCTTTGTTGCTTCTTGGATTTGTGTCAAAATTGGGGGGTGGGGGGGGATCACACGTGTATATGATACGCATGCATGCATACAGATGTGATAAAAGCAATGACATCAGCATCTGCAATCTGAAAGAGTTTGAATGCATCCAATAATACAAGAACAACTCAGACATGGTTTTCTTCTTTTGACAATTCTGGGATTCAAGATTCAAGATTCAAGAATCCGAGAAAATGTTTTCTGGGAATCTTGAATCTTGAATCCCACATTAACTTTAAATACAAGGTTTTAGCTAGAATCCCTGTTTCGAGATAGTTTTAGATTTTGAACCTCTCTTCCCTGGAAATGTCCCTTTGGAACACCGTCCAACAAGTTCAATGTCGGACCTTTCTTATGCTACAAAAGGGCTAGAATGTAAATAACACAAATCGTATTTTGAATTTCCTTGTAGAGTCCCTTAACTGTTTAGCCATATTTAATATGAAATATATTTTAAATGTAGTCTCTATTCACTTGATATTATCAAACGCAAATTGAGTTGTGTTCGTCCGTATTGAATTATATTTAACACTTGGACTATATTTGGAAAACAACTTCCATCTAATTTCTTGTGTTATAGATCAGTTGGAGTTTACCCCAAAATACATTTACAGTTTCATGCAGCTCCTATTTGGAAAGGATTTGCTTGTTTAAGCTGTAATTGAACATAACCACATTTTTGAAAACTATATCCCTACTAAACTATATTCAAGCTTTCAATTCTAGTTGAAGTAAAATCCTATTTGGAAAGGGTATCATACTGGGACATTGAGGAGGACTCCGGGCTCCAAATTATCAGGCTTTGGGGACCCACAATTGGACATTTCGAGAATGTAAAGTTTGAAATTCTAGATTTGCCATCCCCAAAAGGCAGTAAAACCAGGGTCCATGGGGGGGCGTTGCATACATACATATATATATATATACACATACGTTGTAAATTTTGAGCCTGCGGCTGAGACTTGTTGAAAGCCCTTGTACGGGCCAACAGGGATGGGTAGCACTTTTTGTCTAAGCCTGGCGCAAGATATTCTAGGCGGCGCCTTCCAGCCAAACCGAAGAAGACTTCGACAACGCCAAAGCCTCAAATGCAAATGAGCGCCGGACAAACTGCCGCTGAAGGTACTGGGTCTATTTGGCGGGGGGGGGGCAGACAAACCGAAACTGCTTGGAGGGGGCAGGAGACCTCAGCTGTCGATGCCTTTCTCTCTAAATCTACCCTAAACCCTGAATTCTAGTCCTTCACAACCTAAAGCAACCCTCAAAACCCTAACCCAACTCTCGACATCCTAACACATCCCGAATCCTGTGGGTGGACTTTGTTTCAGTTCGCCCGCTTTGTTTGGAATTTGGACTTGACATGGCCAAATTGCCTTTCAAGTAGTAAACGTGCCCCTTGCCAGAGGTACAGCTGAGTTGTTTGGTGTGAGGTTGCGGGAGTGAGGAGTTTATTCCACTTCTGCGATACCATGAAACCTCCCTTTGAGTGAAGAATGAGTTGGGAAGGCCTTCCAGTGGTTTCACAGTGGGCCATTCCCACCTGTTTGATGAAAGTTCCTTCCGGGGCCTTCATGAATGGCCCGTACCACTTGCCCTGACTGGCTCCGACCCGGTTTTGGTCATTCGAGGAACCCTACGACTTCAGTGACATGCTGCTGGAGATCAAGAGCAGTTCCAACGCGCAGAGATGCAACGCCATTACAAGGCCAAGCATGTCCAGGTGAGAAAAACAAGAATACAAAAATAACGCGACCCTTTGGAGCCCTGCAAAGTCGAAATTTTCACATGGAGTTGTCTCTTCTTAGGGGGGAAACCCCCCAAAACGGGTGATTTGCCCTTGACTTGCCTTTGAAACTACCGAACAAAGGGGTAGCATCAAGAAGGAAGCGCACCCAAAGGCACTGATACTTATCGCTCAGTGCAAAGTCTTGATTTTTTTTTGGAGCAGTTGGCCCTGCTGGTCAAGGTATTTGCTTTGCTTGGTGCAGATGCTTGGGCTTACGCCTTGGGAAGAAAGGGCTCACTTTTGGGGCACATTTGGGGCCCTCCCTAAAAGTGCAGCACCCCTCTGAAAAAAGTATGGTTTCTTTAAGCCCCTAAACTTTGGTTTCTCCAATGGGTGCGGCTCAAAATTAAACGATCGGAGGAGTTGCGCAGGTTTTGGTCCATGCTTCCACTTCCCAGGGCAACCCATGTTGGTATGGGCATTTTTAGCAGATGCACTTGGTATGGTTCCCATTCTACCAGTTCCATTTTTACCAGGGTTCCCATGCCCCCCATACCAGGCCCCGCCAAATGTGGCCAGGATGCTGATGGAGCGCAGCATCTTGGAGGAGGCGGAGAAGTCCGACCGCGACTTGGATCCGGTTGGCCCCCGGCGATTCACCTGGAACCTGACGACGTTTTTTGGGGCGGGTCCTGGTTTGGACCATGTTCCATTTAAAGGGACCGGGTCCTGAACGGCAGGTTCCATGTGAAAAGGGTGGGAGGGTGCTTTATATTCTGTAAGGGCTACGCTGCAGATTAAGATGGAAGCTCAAAAGCCACGTTGTGCAATTAGAGGAAACTGCTTTTTGGGAATTGGGGAGTCCGGGAAAGGACCTTTTCACATGGTAATATTTGCAGGGGGACCATCCCCAAAATGGGGGGGGGGGTCCTGTTGAGATCTTTTGACCCACCCAAAAGGGTGCAATCAACAAAAGAGATCCAACTGATTGACCCAGGATGAATCAGCCCTGGTTGATTTTGATCGGCAGGTGTGCCAGTGAAAGAATTCAACTCGCTGATTGATGAGCGATTTGTTTGCACTCCCCCATGCATCTGCCAGGTCTGCATCTCCGGGCCAGATTACGTCTCGGATTCCTCGGGTTGAGTATTCAGAAATGAGTTTCTTTTTGACAGACAGGGCGGTGGCAAGCTCTACACAGATTGTCAAAATACCCACCTGGTAGCACCCAGTAACGCAGCGACCTGAAGATAGAATCCCTGTAGCTTACAACTTTTACCATGGGGGGAACCAAGCTTTGCCAGTCCCGCTTGGGTTTTTGGCAGACGCACCAGGAGTGTTGGCTGGTGCAAGAGGGCATCTCGCCAAATACGCAGCGTGGCTGCACAGGCACACACACACAGTTGCAGGCTTATCGCTGCGACACTGGGGCGCCCAATTTTGTGAGGGGTTCTACCATGTTACGGAGCGGGCCGAAATACCACTTTCTGGCGCTTTTCGGGGAACCCCAAAATTCGACGGATTTTGGGCGCTGTTTTTCAATTAGGGAATCATCAAAGAACATCGAATTGCCCTCAAACAAGGCCAACTAGTCTTCCTGCTGGACTTATCAAGGAAGTTCCCAGAGCTTCCCTGAAGGGGGTGTGGTGCTTTCGCTGCGTGTGTGTGTGTGTGTGTGCTTGTGTGTCTATTTGTCTATGTATTTGTGCTTTCGCATGCGCCACACGGGAACTTGGCCATGCAGTGTTTGTTGCCAAGTGACACGCAGCTTGGCCAGTAGGAGTCAACTCACGTTTGGCAATGGACCCCCTGTGACGCAAAAAGGGGAAACCAACATGACACCGTTGCCTCAACAGGTGGTTCCGAAAGAAATCCAGAGGAAGCCAAAATCGAAGGCCAAAACGAACCAACCTTGCAGTTGACCAAGGGAAAACAACTGGGAACCGTGCCATCTTTAGCGGTGTGCAAGCCCCATTTTGAGGAAGTCTTATCTCGTTTTCTTGCCTTGTTTCTTGTGTTGAAGGCTGTCACATGCCACCAATCGCGATGATTTTTTGCATGTCGACAGTCGCAAGGGTGGAGGCAGCGGACCGATGTCCGGTGTACAAGGTAGCTGGGCCAGTTGCATCATGTCACACCTGGACATGCGAGTACCTAACAAGATTCTTGGTCGTCTTCTGTTGGTTTGGGGATGAGGCTCCACCAGCATGTTCCAATGACATATTCTCCCAGACCAATTGGTCTCTCAACCATTGTTTGTTTGGAGAGGACAACACTTGGCTGAGACACCGATATTCCCCGCCCAAAACAGGGGCTTCCAGCATATGCGCCTTGCTCAAATCACTCCTTTACTTTGGGTTAGTGGGGCAGGTCATGCACCCCATACATTTCGACAACAGTGCCTTTTTCAGAGCCATGATCAAAGGAGTTTGACCCTGGCACATATCTTGGGGAAGCCGGATAGTGTTGGGCCTGTCAGTCGATTTCCCATTCAAACATCACCCTACCCAAAGGAAGCCCACTTTAAAAGGCCATAAGGCCCACCTTCAAGACTTTTGCAAGCTGAGCTTTGGCCCTCAGGCACAGTGTAAAAAGAGCCCAAGAAGGAATCGACAAAACTTGACTTCGGCCCCCCATAAAAGGTTTGGTGCCGCCGTTAAATGGGGGCTGTCCCCAAAAGGATCAGCTCATTTTGACACTTCCAAAGAAATGGTGCACTATGGTGCACTTAACCTCAGGGTTGGTTGTGAACGTGGTTTAAAGACACTCCTGCTTTAGAAAGAAAGCCCAAATGAGGCTGTTGGACAGATTCTTTTCCGTGGGTTTCAGGTAGACCTTTTTACTACCATATTTTGATTGTGGCTCCAAAATACGGGGGTGTTCTTAGGTTTCCATTGAAAACAACTTCTAAATTGTACCACGTTAAACAAGACACACCCAGGTTTGGTGCCAAGACGTTTGGGTGGACATCATGATGAGACTTGCGACCGTGGGGCTTGTCTCGGCGACCAGGCTGCACCTGCCTTGGATGCGTCGTTGGCTCAAACGGCCTAGTTTTGCATAGAAGGCCCCCAGATTTTTCGCAGAACACCTGGCAAGTACTTTGTAATCCAACCTGGGTTCATTGCACTCAGCTTGACTTGGCAAAGTGTTCTTTTTGTTTTTGCATTGTTTGCTTCAAACAAACAACCCTGTTTCTGTTTGGTCACACTTTAGGGGGGTTCTAGCGCCCCTTCCAACCAGAGCCTTCCATTGAATTGGTTACAGAATGGAACAGGACCCACCCCCCCTAGGTTTTTGGGTCACATAAGGCTTCAAAGGTTTGGCGACAGGTCAACCCTCAGAAGCACGCCTGCCCTGTGGAGTTGGCTTAGCCCAAGCAGGATCCGATGTCTTGCTTTCGTTTTAAAGCGGGGGGGGGGGGGGTAGCGGTAGCTTTCTTGAACATCCAATCTCAGTCCAGACTACAAACCCTCGTTCTTTCTGTCTGTTTTTCCTTAGAAGGGGCAGAACTGGCTCCTTCAGTTAGGAAGGCCAACCAAACAACGAAACATGCTGAAAACCGTTCTTCAAAACCCATGGCGATTTGGGTTTTAAAGCTGAGGCTTGCTCCATGGAGCATTCCCTGGGCTTCTCCGTTGGCATCCCCCTGGTGGTGGGCATCATGGTGGGCGCACTGCAGCCCTACGTGCAGCGCCAGGCGTGCGAAGTTCGCGCGAGTGTCGTGCGCATGCCTTGCGCGCGCGTGTCTCAATGACTAAGGGCTGGGTTGGGTTGGCTGGTTGGGGTTGGGTTGGGGTTGGGGCTGGGCGGTTGGGGTTGGGCAATGGGGTTCCGGGGAGGGTTGGTTGGGGTTGGGGGGGGTTTAGGGTTGGGTGGGTTGGGTGGGGGTTGGGGTGGGTTGGGTGGGTTGGGTTGGGATGGGGTGGGGAGCCTTCAAGTCTTGTGTGAGAGGTGTGTGCTGATTTTGCGAAGGAGCTTATCATCTGTTGGCACTAACGTTTAAGGTTGCTAGAGCGGGGTTAGATTCAATGGCTCCCGCTTTTTTTCGGCCAGCCTTCATGGGAAAGGTGTCTGCATGCAAAGCGAACTTAGGTCGTTCTCACATGTAGCCTGGCCATACTTTGGGATATGCTTTGAAATTGCGTTGAGCTTGCCACCAGCCCCAGACATTCCCAAGCATCCCAGCTCTCGATGCAAGGTGCAGAGTCTGAGATTTTGTGCCATGGAGGTGTGGGAGGCAACGTCCGCCTCCCACCCTTCAGCATGTTTGAGTACCACCGCAGCTCCAGGAGCCTTCCGGCGGCAAGCGGGTGGCCATGCGGAGGTTCTTGGAAGCCGAGGGGTATGAGGTCCATGTCCAGGAGGCCTTTTGGCGTTTCACCCCAGGAGTCGGGCCTGGCATGGCAAGACCCGTGGCTTTTGCCCGGCGGGGCTGGGTCCGCGGAGAGGGGGGTGCCCTGCATGCCACAGGTGCGCGGGGCCCTCAGGGCCCTGGCAGGAGCCAGATTGCTCCAACCCCCGGATTGTGGGGTGGGGTGGGGCGTTGGGGTGACGAAACAGTTTATGCACCCCATATTTCGGCGCAGATTTTCGCGTTCCTGCCCCAGTCTCTGTCTCTGCTTGGCAGCAACAAACATCAACATGGAACCCTGTTGCTATGCTTGAAAAATCCCACCCGATATATGCAGCCACTTCCGATGCCGAGGGCCCAGGGTGTGAACATGGTGGCGATGCCTTCTAATTTCGTTAGCTGCAATCCGGCGCCGGGCTCGGTGAAGACCTGGTTTGCGCTTCTCCCTCTATTTCCCACCTGGTCCCGGAGTTGATTGGTTTTCCGTTAAATCTGTTTTGATTCGTTCACACTAGTCCCAGATTATCCCTTGCTACCCCGTCTTGGGGGTGTACCCGGGCTGGCCTTGCCGGAAAATTTGACCTTAAAGTTCTTAGTAGCCAGTATCAATCGCAAATGCGAAGTTTTTTTAAGTTGTTGAACTGCGACGAACCGCGCGTTGGGTTGTAAGGTCGTCAATCAACCCTTGCTGATTGTCAATCAACCAATGCTTCATGTGTTGTGCTCAGTCATCAGGCCTTGGGGAGCAGGTGCCAGTCAGGGTGTTTGGGGATGGTCCTGGCAGTCCGCCTCTCGCCCCGTCTGAGGGCACTTCCACGCAAATTTAAACCATCCGAAATGCGCCATCCGAGAGGATGGAAAGCATGTGCAGTTGAGCGGCGGACCACCGTTTGAGCAGAATATTTTTAAAACAACTTCGCATGTGACTGCCAGAGTAAAGGAGGCCGATACATCCAACAAAAGCTCTACTCATTACTCATTTGTGTTTGGTGAGACGCAGCCCACTACCACCAACCACCGACCACTCCATCTCAGAGCAGGGGCCAGAACGGTGTGGCCGCAAGAAGAAATACAGGCCGCAGCCGGCGCCGGGGAGTGGAAGGTTAAGTGTGGAGTGGCCCCAGCTACCCGCACCCACTACTGCACCTCCACCGCGCTACGCTCCGCACGCGCACGGCTCACCAACCAAACCCGCACTCTCATCTCCGCTGTTTCCACCGCAAAGCGGGACATTGCCGACGTGCTGAGAACCCCTGCGTGAAAAACAGGGCGCCAGCCGACTTGCTGGAACCCCCCATACATAGGTTTGTTGTGACAGTTTCTGACAGGTTCTCGTCTTAGAAAGTGAACGTAGCCTCTTAGAAGCCAACCGTAACCCCTTGCCTCCTTGACTTGAACTCAGCTTCAACGAGGAGCGCTCATATGAAGAAAATGATTTGTCAAACTGGAGCACAAGTAACGAACAACTCCAAAAGGGTCATCATCTTTCACACAAATACTCTTTGTTCTGTGCGGCCATTGTGAAAGGTGTTTAATGAGGCTCAACCAAGTGGTCGAACACTTTATTTGGTTGTCACGGAGTTGTAGTCTGCAGACATGAGCCAGTAGAATTCCCACACAAGGTCACAACCAACAATAGCCACAAGCAAACCTGCAACTTCCAAACACTAGCAAGGACACGCAGCCATACCAAGGCAAATCATTGCCCAACCATAAGCCAATCACAAGGAGGCAACGCGGGCAGACCACAAACAGATGAACAACCCCGCTTGAAGGAATAGCGCTCCTAGTCAGTTCGCATCTCCTGGTGAAGCAAGTGGGCGGATGTTTACTCACGTTTGATGACGATCACGCAGATTGCCAACACATGTAACTTCATCAAGCTACCACTTTCACACATGTGCCATCTGGAGCCAGTACCTCCGCGTTTGTCAACCATCCTGCAGGCGTTCTTGTACGGTTGGTCTCGAATCATATCATCTTTCATCGGCTGAGGTGTGTTGTTGTTGGGTTGGGGCCGGGGTTGGTGGGCGTGGGGTCGGTGGTGGGGTTTGGGGGGTTGCGGTTTGTCAGGGTTTGGGGTTGGGCGCTTGAGGTTGGGTTGGGGTTGGGCTGGGTCGGGGTTGGGTTGGGTGGGGTTGGGGCTGGGTTGGGGCCCCGTTTCCCTTTGAACTGATTGAATGCCACATATAACTGTCTCAACCTTGTACCAAGGTGGCGGCCACATCCGGGTAATTTTGAGGAGATCTGGAGTTTGATGGGGGTTTCTCTTGAATGGACCCCCTGTCAGCGGCCATGTTAGCGGGATCACACACTTGAAAATTTTGGTTGGCAGGTTTGTTTGATGATTTTTAGTCAAAGTGCAGAAAGTGTAGTCACTTTTCCGGCCAGTTCCTTCAAAAGGAATTGTGCCGGGAAAGCGTATGCAAAGCTGAGCTGGAGGCTACATGGGCACACACACACACACGGAGAGCTGCCTGTGAACTGGCTTATTGGATAAACAAGCAGAGCGAACCCCAAATAAGTTTCTTTTGATTTAGTACAGGAAATGATGACAATTATTGTGCGGCCCATACAAGCCTTGTAGTCATGTCGCGAACCAGCGGTCAATGGGTGAAGCGGGCGCTACTCAACTGTTTGGAAGAAAGCAACTGAAAAACTCTTGGCGTGCTACGGTATCAAACCGAACCTTCGTTCATCAAACACCGATTTTGGCAAAAGGACAATCCTAGTCGCCTAATCGGTATGTCGCAAAATGAGATCCCTCGCGGCGGAAAACACACGCCCATAGTTGTGTTGGGAGCATATCTCTATTTCATCCAGAGGGTTTTGAATGAATCTCCCCTTCAAATGGTCCCCAGTTTCCCTTAGGTTTTCCTTTCAGTGTTTGGAGGGAAGGTCTATTGGCAAAATAGTACAGAACGAGCAGTTGACAGCCCCAGTTTGCTGCAAGAGGAAAACCAAAGGCTGTTTTGGACCATCCGGTGGTTTGATATGCAAGCAAAGAGCTGGCTCTTATGGAGGTCAAATAACCCGCTCCAACGCTGCCGGAAAGGCATTGCGAACATGGCAAGGGAATGCCGCGAGTAAACGTTAACTCTTTTGAGCCAGTTTTGCAAGGATAACTACTATGGCTGAATGTGAAATAAACCTTCTTTGCCACACTTGGAGGACCACAAGTCAATGGTTTTTGGGTCGCTTAGATTGTCTGGGGTTTTACGTTCAGCACCCCTAAAAGGTTTGGAAAAGGAGGGGGGTTCAGGTTGGGGTTGAATTGCAGGTTCCTACTAGCTACTTACCTAGCCGCTCAGCCCCCGGACATCAGCGCAAGTGAACTTGTCAAAGGACAACGACCTGCAGTGCTGCTGCTTCATATGTGCCTTGGCCTGAATTCTCACTGAACGGTTTGTAGCCGCCGTGTGGTTCTGTCTCCAATGGGATTTGGATTCTTGAATATGCAAGGTTTCCCCTTGGCTTAGCTTACCAACCTGAAAACGGCTTTGACGAAAGGACACCCCCGCATGGTTGAACTGGAAACAGGGGGAGCTTGCTGCGCTGAAAGGCAGACTCAGCTTGACGATGGCTCGCATTTTGAGATGGGACAACTGCACTGGTAGGTGTCCACATGGGGGCACCCCAAAAAGATTCGGTTTTCCTTGCGGTTTTCCCTCTGAGCCAAAGAAAAGGGCTCCCCTTAACAACAGACACCCAATGCGGTTTGTACGTGTGCGCGGACTTCTACCCAATTGTACCCCTTAATGTTGGAGAGTAGGAGGCTGTGGGGGTGCACTTTTTTGTTTTGCGTTTCAAGCTTTCTGAAGTATTCTTCACATAGACTTACATAGCCAAAAAAGAGAGCGGGAAGCTGTGAGCGTCTGGGTTGTTCACGTTTTGAGTGGACATTCCAGTCGAGCTATGCTTGAATAATTTGACTTTACATGTTAACTGATTTGTAGAGGAATTTGATTGGAACGAAATTCCTGTGAAAAAATCTAGATTTAGAAGGCGTGCTGACAACGGGTTTGTTTTGACATAGGGGACCCCCCCAAATGGTGGTTTCCCTTCTGTTTTCCTTTAAGATGAACCCAAAAAGGGTGCCCTCAAGAAAGGACAGATCCACACCCCCAGTGCACAAAGCATTTGGCAGAAGGTTTGGCAGCCGCGGCTGTGGGCTTCGACTTTCACCTCATTTGGTTGGCTCGAGCTGCGCTCGCCTTGCCCTTTGTGGTGCTGTGCTGCCAGATCAAGCATCCAGGCGGCGCTGGACCTGTCTCATGTTCTGCAAGAATTGGCCTGCGGAAGTGGTTAGCATCGATCTCTCCTTCGTTCCATCAAACGGGTCTTAGTCTTTTTGGCTTGGGGCCCATGTGCAATCTTTTCCAATGGCACACGACATCTCTGTGCTTTGCACTTATGTCATATCGTCACTTCATGGGATTCCCTTGCCACCGTTGGGCCTGAACAGCTGGCTGTGAGGCGCTTTTGTGAAACTGTTGGTGTCGCGGCCTGCCAACTTCCAACCCCCGGTTCAAGTTAGGATGAGCCACAAGCAAACCCTGCTTAGTTGAGGTTTCGTTGGGCATCAACGCGTGCGGCAAGTTCTCTTCCCATTCTGATATTCATGGTCGAAAACAGCTTTTTATTCGTCTGAACCGAGCAACACAATCCTAGCTAGGTGCCTTCCCTCCGTACACCCGAAGACCTCGAGCTTAGGCGCAATTTGCCAAAACCCACTGGCGACCAGATCGCCTTTTCAGGAAAACCCAAAGGCGGTTCTCTGAACAACTGACGTTGGGACAAGGTTTAAACAAGGGCGCGGCCCATCCATGATTGTTATGCACGTTTAAGTATGTCTAGACCACTATTGTTTAATCAACCTCCTCTTAGTTTCCCGTCAACAAAGACCATAATTTGGTCATACCACATTTTGCCTTGATCAGGTTGTGGTTTGTGACCCCTTCGCCGAACCCACAGAGTTCCTCCCGTATTCCGTTGGCAACACATCATAACTTACGTAATATCTGAATACTCTGAGTCCCATTAAAAAAGCTGAGTCTCTCATTTCAACTTGACTCGCACTTCGCGAGCCGGTCTTGGCGCCGGTGAGTGACTTGCAAACTTCATCCCCTGCTCGCAGATTGCCCGGAAGCCTTGGCTCTGCGGCTGTTCCAGGCGAGGCAAGAGCTAGGACTGGAAGGGTGTGGCTGACCCAAACCCTGTTTTGGGATTAAGGACTGAGAGGAACCCCGGCCACGTTTTTTTTTTCTTTTTTGTTCTCGAATTTGGGGTCGGGCTCATGTCCATGGGTGGGGCTCCCCGCCTTGTGGGAATTGGCTTCATTCGGGAAGCTCCTTGGATCAGTCCGCTGCTTTTGGATTTGACATTTTGCCTTGGATCTTTCTTCTTTGTTTCTTCTGCTATGGTTACAAGACCTACAACGTTGGAAGGGGATGGTCATGGATCCTTTACGCGACACTTGACGCGGGGATCTCCGGGAATTGGGCGCATGGAATGGCGAACTATAAGAAGAAACCGCACCCCATTGAAATCCACATGTTTCTTCTAAGGTGGAATTCCTAGTGACTGGCGTTTGAACAAGTTTGCAACTGGCCTTCCCGCAAAGCTCGCGATATTTCCCCCGTTGGTCACTTTCTAAGCGTGACCTTTCGGGACCTCTTGTACCTCGCTATAAAAATAGACATTTCAGAAACCAAGCACCAGAGATGCTTTTGAACAAAACACGGGGCAATCAATTGCCATGCGACAGTCGTGAAGGGCGCATCAATTCGGTATCTAACTCTCGATACCCTGTGCAAACTACATCTTGCTATGCATGGAGCATGTGGCGAAAACATGCTTTGCTCGATGCCTCATTTTCGTTTTGCGTCATGCCCGGTCTTCGCTAGAACCAGAAAGGCGCCTTAGATCGTTTAGCAACTATTTGATTTTTGCTGAAGATTGCACACGCTTGTAAGCTTTGTTCGTTGGCGGGGCTGGTCCATTCAGGTTTACGGCTGCATGTTGCAAAACACAACGGCTGGTTTTGTCTTTTTCTGGTTTGTGAAGGACGCCCTCAGGACTCTGCCTTGTTTGTTCTTGTTGGTTTGCAGCAACTGGATGGTTTCACCAAATGGAATTAAGATACTTGTATTGCTGTGAGGCACAGGCCTCATCTTGGACATGGAAGCCTGCTGGTTCTCGCACGGGCCGGATCTTCCACTTGGGATGAACGTGGTGAACACCGCCCTATCGACCTGTGAGGTTTATTTGGGACATGATCTAGTACTTTGTGAACATCGACCCCCTTTGGACCAGCAGAAGGTTCGCTTTTTCTGTTTCGAAGACCTCGGCTTTGAGCATCACTTGTTGGGCCAATACATTCGAGTAGTTTCTCCTTGGTGCTGTTTACAGGTTGGATGCAAACGTTGGAGCCCTACAATGCAAGCTTATGTCTCGCCAGGGTCCTCCATTCAACGTGAGGTAGGTTTTCCTGACCGACCGGTTTGGGAGCTTGCGGACTCGAATGACAAATCCCACTCGAAGATCCGAAGATCCGAGTGGTCTATTTCATGAAAGCATTACCGTCAACATTAGAAACCAACACGCCACCCCACCCCACCCTACCCCACCCCACCCCCCACCCCACCCCACCTTACCCCACCCCACGCCCCAGGCGCTGGAGCCGCACTTGGAGCGCGCAGAGCCCTTGGAGGCCGAGGTGGAGGAGCTGCGCCTCTGAGCCCCTCGCCTTGGGCAAAGTGGCGCCTTACCTGAGCATCGCCTTGACGTTGCAGCTGTTGAAGTCCTTCCTGCTTGTTTTACTTCTGTTTTTTTGGCGAGGGGGGATTGGAGATGATACTTGTTTGAGTTGTTCTTCTGGCAGAGAAGATCTTCTTTGACCGGGGAAGAGATGGTGCTAAAGCGGCCAGCAAAGCTGCCATCTGTGTTTTTTTGCATATTTCGGGCGCGGATCCGGACATTCGAGGTCCATTCAAAGCCCAAGCATCTTATGGATTCGTTGGGCAGTAGCCCCAAGCCACACTGGACTACCATCCCCAAGGTGCTTTTTGAGGATCTCGCCTAGAGGGTTTGGAATGGATCTCGTTTGCGAAACCCGGGGTCTTCCACCAAAAGGCGCGCCTTTGGAGCGAACAAAGGTTTCACATGCTGTGTGGCAAAAGACTTGAGCAGCCTGCGCGTGCTAGTTTGTGGGAACTTTTCGAATGAGCCTACCACACCCGAGACTTTGCAGCTGGGAGGTTTGAGATATGTTCACGCTCCGCGCCGGCCAGGGAAGGTGGATGGATGGATGGATGGATGGATGGATGGATGGATGGATGGAGGGAGGGAGGGAGGGAGGGAGGGAGGGAGGGAGGGAGGGATGGTTGGTTGGTTGGTTGGTTGGTTCTGTGCGTGCGGCCCGCGCGTGGCGCAGATGCGTGTGTGCGGCGCGCGCGCGCGCGTGTCTCATTAGGAATGTCTAGGGGAAGGCTGGCCCCAAACGCGGGCGGTGCAAGGGATGCAGGCGATGCGCGAAACACAGGGGCCTTCCGAAAGCGCCGCCGATGCTGGCAATGCAGCCGGGTTGCTGCGTATTTACAGTGTTTTGAGCCTTCCCCCAACTCGAGCTCCAATGGTCGCGCAGGCGGTGATGATGCACCAAAGGCGCTGGACGATGCGAGGGGTCGGCAGCAACCGTCAGTCGGAAGGCAAAGGCAAGGCATGCGCATTGGGCGACATAGCGCGGCGAGGCCGGATTAACCAGGCCTCCGCTGCTGCTGCCGACCCTTGGAGCCGCTAGCTGGTGTTTGGGCTCCAAGTTGCAAGTTGTACCCCGAACGCACAAACATGGGTCGTCTTGAGTTCCGCGGTCTGGGGTCCTCCTAGAACCCGTCGCAGACCCGGCGCAACACCACAAGCCAGGTCAACTACCAGGACCGGTGCTGGGACCCGCCCCGGGACCAGCGCTGGGACCGCATCCAGTTGCATCCCACGCCGGTCCCCCGGCTAGGACGAGAGGCAGAGGGTCGGCGGATTCCCTAACAACAAGCAAGGACATCCTGACAACACACACCTTGACTACGCCATGTCCGAACATAGTGCTTTTAAGCCTGGAGGGGGCCCCAGCGATATTGTGGTGTCACTTTCTTGCTTCCCCACACGCACGGCATCATGAAATCATGGTCTGTGTTGTGGCTTCGAACTTATTGCATGCTGGCGAGCGGCGCCCGCCTTACGTTCATGGGAACCCCGTACACAACGTTGGCGTTGTATATACGGGGTTGCAACCTGTGTCAGAGCGGATGTGCTCACTTTTTGGGAAAGAACCCGCCAATACATCCGGGTCAACCCAAGTGTGTTTCCAGCCTGAAGCTCATTTGGGGGGTTCTCAGAACAAGCAGGGGTTATTTGCGATGCCTTACCTCAGGTATTTTTGAATCATCGTAGCCGTTGCAGCTTTAAAGAGCCCTGTTTGTAGCCCTAATGAGGACGACGAGAAGCACACGGGTGCTCAGTAACCACCCGTGGAAGGGTTGTCTCAGGCTCGGGCGATCCCCTGCAAGGGCCAGGAGTCCATAGGGGTCCATTTTTTGATGATATCAATTTATCAGCATATATCACCCCCTGAAATCCAGCCCCCAGCTTATTCATTACTTTTCATTGTTTTTGGCTTGATTCAGGACACCAACCACCAAGGGGGCGTCTTTTTTCGAGGTACCTTTTTTTTTTTTTTCGGGTGGTTCTTTGGAAAGGCACACCGTGATCGAGTTTTAGCCGCCATGAGAGGTATCCCTCGCATGTTTCGTATGCATGGCACAAGAGCTAGAAACTCCGTCCGCCGCAGATTTGCTACGCAAGAAACCGGGCTGACAGGCACAGCATGCAGGTCCCGCAGATGCAATCGCGTTCAGACGCACCAGGGCTGAGAGCGCGCGACTCGTCAAGCTTTGACAGCCATTTTTCAAACCTTGAACCAAGAAACGAGCCTCTTCAAGCAAGTCTACGCACACCTTTTCCGACCACATGCCCGTTTGAGGTATGGAAATCCTTTTCGACAGGGGACAACCCTAATGGATCCATCCGATGCCGGATTCCGTGGCCTTCCTTGACGAGAGGCGCGGAGGAAGAGGCGGAGGATGAGGCCTAAAAGGTCAGGAATTTTTATGAAGACTACCTTCACAAATCAGGTACTCGATGTCCAAAGGGTCCTCAATTCAGATTCATTTCGTCCCATTTATACCTATCGAAAGTCCCTGGGTTGCGGGCACGGTTTTGGCAGCTGTGACTCAGGTGACACGGCATTGAATGTTCAGCTGAGGTGCTTGACTTACTTCTTCCAATTCAACCTTTGAAACTTGTCCGGGAACTGTGGGGAGACTTCTAAAGAGAGCTCGGCACTGTGAGCGTGCGCCTTTTTCACACTTTTGAATATAAATTCGAGTTGAACTCTGTTTGAATAAACTGTGTGGACATGTTAACTGAATTGTAAAGAAATTTAATTGGAAAGAACACCCTATGCAAACTCTAATTTAGAATAGAATAGTTCTAATTCAAAGTCTAACCTAAAATAGAGATTATGTGTGGAATCTATCCTTGTCAAGTTCTGTTCAAACTCTAATCGATTTGTACAGTTCTATTGGGGCAATAATTCTATCAACATCTTAAATGTGCGATACAATTTCCAGTAGGGTTTTCTGAATCCTAAATTGACACAAGTATGATTCGGAAAAGCATTTCCTTAGTCCCATGTACATCCCATTCAAATTCTAATTGAAGACCTGGCTGTAAAGGGGCTTGCGGGCTTGTCCAGGCTCGGCGCTGGGTCCCGGGCCGGTCCCCACGTGCTTCAAATCAGGACATGGAGTGCTTCCCTTTTGAAACGGCTCTCAAGGACTCAAGGACTGACAGAAGCACACAGACTTATTTTTACGCCGGTTGAGCGCCATTTAAGCAGCGTCCAGTAGATGATAATCATCTGAACATCGACAGACGCAATCCTTTCGAAATCCCTAGCTCACAAAGTAATGCATGAAACCGGGTGGCAAGGACCCTCCACATAAATTGTCGCTTTGTCGGTGCAAGGGAAGTACGGCATGCTGGCCTAAATGCCATACGTATTTACCTAGATCCTTCGAACCACCTAAAAGGGCGGGTTGCTGAGCTAGGCTTTCCACCCTTGGAATGCTTTCCGGTGAAATCGAGCGCTTGCTGATTTGGACCTAAGAAAGGCGACCAGTTGACACGAGTGGGGTCTCCTTTTTGGAAAGATCATGCCTCTCCCGATAGCGACCTTTGGACAAAGAGGGGTTGGCTCTTTCGGATCGTCTTCCAACTCCGGACACCTGGGGCCTACCGTGAAGTGGACAGGGGGGGAAGCCGGGTCTCAGCACCTGGCTGGCTTGACCTTGTTTTGGGGAATCGCACCCCAAGGTCCAAATCTCGGAATCCGACCCAATCTTGCAGGAGATGATAGGATGAGCGGTGCCTTCTGAACATGATGCACTGGGATTGGGACATTTCGACCTTGGGATCCTGAAGGGAACATGGCAATCCGGGGGCATCAAGTGAGATCTCCACTCAATTGTTTGGATAAATGGGGGGTGCCCAAAAAAGCGGAGACCCTTTTTGATTTGGGTGGTTCTTGGGAAACCAAGCAGCCAACCAATGTTAGGGGGCCAATGATTGGAATGGAGTGGGCCACCTGAAAACCACACTAATTCATGAAGCGGACCCAGGAAATCCAGTAGGGTTTCATCCAAATGGTGCAGGACTTTGCAGTAGGAGCAACATGCATTCAGCCCGTATGCGGATGGGTGAGGCGCCTCAGCCAATTCAAGACGGCTGAGCCTGGAGCGCGGGGGTGGCATGATCGGCGGGGACCCCAAGCCCGAAAACCAGGAAACGGGGTGTGTCCAGAAATGGGGAAGGGGCTCACCCATTTTGGATGGTTTCAAGCGAAACCGAAAGGGTACAGGGTTCCAATTTTCCCCCAAGCCAGCTTGGAGCCTTAGCGGGACGATGCTTCAGGCAGCCCTGCGGTTGGTGTCCATTTAGTTTGACCGAACGAAGAATCACGATTGGCAGAATGCTTAGCTGTTTGCGCAGGGGCACGGTCCGTATTCGGGGGAAACGGGGGGTTTGTGAAAGGAAGGATGGGTGCAAATGGGAATCAAGCCTCGGAGTATTCGTTTTCTTCAGGAAACGGGGCGTAGATGGCCTTGGCAGTTTAGTTGAAACATGGAGTTTTATTGGGGTCAATTTGGCTTCTGAAAGTGTGTGAAATCCATTGATTTTTCGAAAAGGACACCATCAAGCTTTTCTCCTGATTCGCTGTTGCAAACTTCACGGCTGCTTCTCAAAGTGGACCGAGGGTTTATAGGGCTGGGCACGGGACCCGGGACATTGTAGGGACTTGCCGCCACAACCGTTCCAAGGGTTTCTAACAAGACTGGGTTCTCAAAAAGTGGTCCCCTGAAATGCTTGGTATCCTGGATATCCTCTTGGTTTCCCCCTCAACCACCATTTTGCGAAGCACTGACCATGGACTTTCCATCGTACTGCTCGGTTTCCTGGTCGCCGATTTGGGCTGGACTTGAGACCTCGACTCGGGCCCAAGTTTCGAACTTTCAACCGGGGGTCCTTTTTTCTTTTTTTTGGGGGAACGTCCAAAAGGGGTGGTTTCCGTTTGGTTTCACTTTGAAACCAGCCCCTCCAAAGCAAAAAAGAAGACCACTGCTATTTGTCGTCTTTGTTTGGTGGCTGGACCAGAGGCTTGATCCTTTGAAACCATTGCACCGATGGGCGCCAAACGACGGCGTCATGTTCCGTTTCCAGAAAACCCTTCCAGTTTCGACACATCCCACGGAGTGTTTGCTGAAAGGGGAATGTCACAGACCCACTGGAGCCACTTCAAATTGGCCGTTTAGACCCACAGCCTGGTTGGTTTTTAGGATTCTCAGGGATCCTGGAGTTCTTTAGATAACTAGACTTAATTGGCACATTTGCTTGGGTGGGGCATTTCCAACCACCCAACACACACCACACACACACACATCCGCATCAAAGTGGAGGATTCTCTTTTGGGATTCCTTCTATTCTGTTTCAAGGGCTTTGTTAAGATTTTATTCTTCTTGCATCTGGTTTCAGAAGAGAACTGGCCATGGCATCGTTTAGGGACCCACACATCGCAGATGGCACTTAGGGTAGGGAGCCTTCGCTCTGAACAGCAAGACGACAGCACGCTGACGAGCGAACTGTCTACCCAAAGATTAGGTCAAATGGGAGCAACCTTTGGTCTTCCCATTGTGCAGGACCGATATTCTGCCGCACTTGTAGTTTCGGCGGCCTGAACTTCACCTTAGTGCTTTTCCTTTGGCGGCTTGTTTGGCGTTCGCTATTACCAAGCAATGGTGCCACCATGGAAAGCGGCTGTCTTGTTGGTTGTTTAGTTTTTGCTCCCTAACTCCAATGTGCAACCCTGTTTGCGCCTTAGGCTTCACCACCGGCCCAAACCGGGCTCCCCAGTTTTTCCCCTTGCCTCAGGAAATTGCCAGACGGAGATGTGCCGGAGAAGATCAAGAAGCCCCGGCCTCGGGTTTCGCGTGGGTTGGGTTGGGTTGGGTTGAGTTGGGTTGGGTGGGTGGGTGGTTGGGTGGGTGGGTGGGTGGGGGTTGTCATTTGTGTGTATTTGATGGCGAGCGCTGGAGGCAAAATGAGATCTTGATGAAGATCCCTTCACCGCAACTCAGGCCTAGGAATTCTTATGACATCAAATCATGCTGACTCAGAAACAGGGATCCCTTTAGGCTTCCGCTTCGTCAGGGACTTTGGTCAACGCATGGGCCAGGAAGCAACGAGGGATTTTCTACAGTTCCCTATGTTTCTAGCATGAAGTACAAGCCTTCTGGATGCTTGAAGGGCTCCCTTCATTACCCTTTTGTGGCTTCAAACATCACCTTTGAGATAGGTAAAGCTTCCTGGATGGGGGGGGGGTGCTTTTGAGGGGGAATTGAGGGAGCCCCGTGAAACATCACCATTGCGAATGCCAACTTACTTGGTGAATGTGCCTTTCGCGGCATTTCGTGGGGTGATGCTTTCGAATTGGATGTATATGAAGCTCCAATGAAAGGACATTGAATTCGGCACCTTGCTGGGCAAGAAGACGTTGCCAAACACTCCTCGTGGGTCTCCACGCGGCTTGGACACAACCCTCACTTGCCCAAGGCCAAGCGACCTTTTGACCTTTCAGTTTCTCCCAGGTCCACCTTTGGTCATGACTCCAAAAGGTTAAGCTTTTATTTAGTCCTATTGGCTCTAGCCAGAAAGGCTTCCCTGGAGCCAAGAGCTCGATTGTTTCCCAGGCGATGCAACTTCCCTGCTTTTGCCGCAATCAGAACCCGGTTTTGTTGCTTGGGCCGGAGGATTTTCGTCAGAAACTGGTGCGGACCGTTTTGTCCGTTTGATTCAAGAAAGTGCGTGCGTGCGATGTGTGGGAGCGAGAAGGAGCCGGGAGCGTGTCACGAGGATTGCCGGGTGGAAGCGGGCGATGAAGGACTTCATGAACAGCGACCCCAAGCTGAATGACCTGGTGAACCTGCAGGGAGCTCAGGCATAGGAAATCAACCCCGCACTGAGTCATCCCGGATGTGGGTTTTTCTTTCGGGATCCCTAGGCTCAGTATGCTCAGTCCCGAAGCCCTCAAACAATTCCGTCAGCAACTACCAGGGTCCTTCAGGTTTTCTCCGCCCCAATGACAGATGTGCCCCCCCCCTGAAGGAGGCAGGCTACGTCCCTTGCAGCTGTTATGGGGGTATAACCAGAGCTGTGGATGGACAAAATCCAGCACCAGGCAGTAATTAGGTGGTTTGTCCCAGTATTCGTGGAGTTTTCTCAATCCCAACTAGTGCAGGACCATGTCCATCCACGGTACTAGCCACGTACCCAATGTATGAAATCGACCGCCTCATCAAGTGCACTCTGTGTTTGGTTTCAAGGAGCCCGCCCAGACCAGGCCGATGTTCAGTTCGCATGCCACCTTGCCCATTTGTGGGTTGGCATTTCTGTGGCCGTTTTATTTTGCAGGAACCCACCTTGGAACTTTGGGAATGAACCTTGGGATGCCCTTGAAAGCCGCAAACGGTTGGTTTTATAGGGGATCTTTTCCTCTGAGAACCACCAAGTTGGGTCTAAACTGCTGGAACGAGTAGGGCTGACAGGCTGAGTTTGCTCGAACATGTTTTCCTGGCTGTACTCATACGGTGCTGCTATCCACCCGAGCTGCTTGAGGAACGCTTAACTAAACTGGGTTCAAAATCCTGAGCCTCAGGGCACCTGTTGAAACTTACCCTGGTCACTGGAACTCTTCCAACAGGGATCTGAGACCTTGCGTTTGGCCCCAACGGCCTGGCCAGGAGAACACAACTGGTATGTTCCCTTAGAATCCGCAGCTCGTTTGGCTAAGGGTAACACCCAACCAAGGAGTAGGTTCCCAATTTTGGGGACCACCCATATTGCATTTTCTGGATGTTCGGGTTTCATTTGACGTGATCAGGACAGGTGGTCATGTTTTGCTTGTAATCCAGATGATTGAGCTCGATTCCCCTGCCTTCGGCAAACACGTCCCGCTCCGAACCTCTCATAGATACTTTTAGGGGGGGTCACAAAAGTATTGGCCCGTTTTGAACACCGTTCTGGTCATGTCGTCTTGTTTCATAGTGTCATGCAGAGGGTTCGATGTACCTTTTTGTTGTTTCCCGGTGGTTGTTTCTTAGTTGGCGAAAGGAATCCATCTTTTGCTTCCCCATCTCTCCACAGGAGCACCGACTGGAAGGGTATCTAACGAGTTCTAACATCCAAGCCGTTTTCCACTTGAGGCAGGGTAAGTGGTTGGGAACTCTGGCTGTGGACAGTTTTCAGAGTTTGCGATTTTAATGCCCTGAGGTTCACTCAGAAGTTCGTTCAGATGGGTCAAAGCCGAAACTTCACGCTCAGCACGTTGCTGGACCGACGGAGTCATGGGAGCGGAGAGGTTGGCCTCCAGAATATGCGAACCCCAAGGATGGATCAGCGGGGTGGCAAGTTTTTGATTTTGGTTTGTCGTCCGTTTTTGCAACCCCCACGGTTCTTGCAACCTGTCGAAGGGTTCGGATCAAAGCTTTGTGGAGGCAAGCTCCACCAACCCTAAACCCTAACTTGCCCACGCCTTCCCTTGAACCATACACCTCCCGAACCATACACCTCCGGAAGGAATCTCGAATTGAACTGGCGGGGAAGCGCAAACTAGACCGACCCTGAAGAGTGGAAAGTACAACAGCTCCCCTGAAAAGAGCACAGTCAAAATGGATACTCTCCTTCCAACCATGGAAGCCGATGATCTGAAGGTCTGGCAAGCCTTGTGTGTACAAACACCCTTAGACAGCTATGCCAAGGAAGCGTTCTGGCGGTTCAGTTGGAACACACTTCGCTGCTGCTCGGGTTCACCATATTTCCAACCAATCAACACCAATCCACAAGGACACGTCTAACTGCCCAAGACAGTGTTAAACTACCCTTTTTGGAGAGATGTCACCCCCCTTCTAGGGACGAACACCAACCCCAACAGTAGGTGTTGTTTTTTGAGGGAGCCCTCTATATAGGGTAGTCCTGTGGTTTTCCTTTACAGCTACAAAACCGCGGGGAACCCCGGGAGTAAACCTCTGGATGATCCGGGGGGGGTCACATGGAGGGACTAAATCCTTGGCGTTCACTAGGGCAGCCCAGTCCAGTTCAGGCAGAGCAAGCATTTGGGGTCTTTGTAAACCACGAGTCGGGTGAAGCGTTTGGCGCGCAGGGAGTTGATGGCCTAATTTCAGCGCTGAGGAGCCCACCACAAACCCCCCTTTCGCATACCGGAAATGAGTGCTGTTGCTCATATCATCTCTCAGAAGGGGTATTGCATCATATCTCATACCCTCTTTCCTATGCTTTACCCAATTGCACATCAGAAGGAGGCAGATATTCGATGCCTTTTTCAAAAGCTGGCAGCTTAGGACCCTTCTTTTCCGTTCGGAGTATTGGGAAATGGGGCCGTTCCTTCAAGACTTTATACGAAAATTGCATGGCTTTACGCTGGTTTCGCAAGGTTCCGAGAGGTAGCCAGGGGTTCTAGGGAGGGGGCATGTTGGTTCCGGGCAATCTGTTTTCGCCGCTGTGGATGCTCCTTCTCACTGTTTCCCTTGAAAGCGCGGGCCAACTCGCTTGGCCTTTGCTTGGGCGAACCAGCCTCTGAAAGGGGCACCGTGCCTCAAAAACTGGGAAGCGTTGAAGACGGACAATTCTGTTTTGGGCTACCTTCTGTAAGGGGAATCCCCTTGGAGACGTAATCAGCCCACTTTTTTCAGAAAACGGCCGCGACTCGTGGTTTTTGGTGTGGCTGAATCGCACGTCACCCAACCTTTCCGGCCAGGACCTGGCCTGGACGGTGCTGATCCTCACCTGGGAGGCCGAGGAATTTTCGGGCTCGATTTGGTTAGAAGATCCATATGGCTGTGGTGGTCAAAACCGTTTTGGGATCCCATTTTGGGGTAGGTGAATTCACCACCCATTTTAGGACCTATTTTAGGGGGGATTGGCATGTTCACTGGGGGTTACGGGATTTTGAGCCATGGCCATATGGCTCAAACGATCGCAGGAAAGTGGTTGCTTGGCAACTCCCTCCCATGGCACGGCGACAGCGGGGTCGGCGAGCTTGGAGGTCTGTTGGTAAAGCCACGGCATTTGCAGTTGCGCGGATTTTTTGCTGGAGGTGCTGGAGGATATTGTGGCCGCTTTCCTGGCTTAACGGCTGGTTGGGGTCCCTGGTGCCCCATGTGTTGCTGATGTTGGTGATGCCTTAGCCTGACGCAAGCTACGGTTGTGGGAGGGACTAGGGTGGTCAGCTTGGACTCTCAGTGCCAGCTTCCAAGTGGTTTGCGAACACAAACACTACTTGAACCACTTGTGCAGGCGCTGCATCACTCAATCGTAATCGGGAACCTTCACGGGCGGCTGGTGATGCTGATAATGCATACGATGCTGAGGATGCAAGATGTGTTGCAGATGGTGGTGCCTGGGATGAAGGGTGCTGCCGGTGCTCCGGAGTTTCACCTGCCAGACCCGTCTATGGCCGGTCAACTCAGCAGAGCCCGTTTCCAACAATTGGAAGCCGACAGACCCTAAATGTTTGTAAACCATTTAGGTAACCTTGTTACCTACTATGTTGGGTGCGGTTCCTTTTCGAGGGTGCCTGTCTTGGGGCTGCTGAAAAGGGAAATTAAAAGGAAAGTGCGTAAAATTAGCACGGGCCAGACTTTGGGCTCGGCTTTCCCGAACCCACGGTGCCTTTTGGTCTATTTTGTTGGAGGGGGTCTCCATCTGAAATCAAGTAAACCACGCGCTTATGATTCTGGGCTAGCTTGCCCACATGGATACAGTCCGGTCAAGAATGCATTTGGTTGAGTGTTCCTGTAATGTGTTGGTCCCCAAAAAAGCACTTGGTCGTGATTTTGGGCAAAATGGGTACAGGTCCTGAAGAACGCACCTGCCAAAACCTAGCGACGCTGTTTGATCACAGCATGGGGCCGACTCCGAGATGAACTACTCAGCCTATGAGATGGTGTGTAAAAGTGGCAAGCTGCACAATCAGCAATGGACAAGTCTGTGTGTGTTCCAGGAGAGCTGGCCAAAAGTTGGGGGATTGCGCAATCCAGACGCTGCTCCCTGAGACGTGCGCCAGTTGGAGGCAACTTCACCTGTAAATCCACCACGCCCCTCAAACAATTGGTTGATTTCTGTGGCTGATAGGCCGCCAAGAGTCTGCTTGCAGGCTGTGATCAATGACCGGCTACCGATGATGGACGAGGTGGAGAGGGGCTTCAAAGAGAAGTACGAGGCAGCGAGGGCGGGGGGGGGGGGGACGGGGGGTTTGGGGAAGAGGGGAAGGAGCGGAGCTTGCCAAAACCTTTGGCCTGAAAAGGGCACCTTCCGATTCGAACCTCAAAGAAACCAACGGGGTTGAATCGCTTTACCCGAGTTGTGTGAGGGAGCCATCGTGAATAAGTTGCCAATTGGTCAGACCCCAACAAACATCAGGCAATGGACAGGACATTTTCTGGGACTGGGGGCAATGTATCCAGACGACAGACTCCAGGCGGCCCGCAGCTCAGTTCGGCTCATGGTGCCTAGCTATGGCTTCCTTGCCACATTTCTGCCTGGGGGTCCGCTGTATCAGTTCATTGACTTCATTTTTGGCAGATGGTGGGAAGTCGGTGCTTCGTTTGCCTACTGTGGATCGACCAAACCCTGCACCAAATGGTAGGCGGTTTATCCCAATCATTCATAGGGCTTCCGCCCCACCAGGACTTTGCCCATCCACGGTACCCCTGCAAGTGAGAGCCGCAGGATTTGCAGAAGACTGTGATGGACATGCGGATGCTGCTTGGCTCAAATGGCTCGGGCACAAGGGTACCCAGCCAGAAGGAAGCCCGGTTTCCTTTGGGTTCCCTTAAACAAAACCCCAGAAAATACATACCGAGCCTCCGCAAAAAGCAGACCCGGGCAAGTGAATAGTCTTTAGGGAAATTTCAGGTGGCCATCATTTTGGACCCTCCCCAACACGTCTTTTTGTGGGTGGACTTGTTTGTTCATCGCAGTTTGCTCCTCTGCAGACTCTAGAGGACTTTTGGCGCGTGGAGAGGGTGCTTTGATTGTTTGAGGGGCCGTGGCGGCAAACCGGAGCCTGAGAGTGGTGATTTTGAGGCGAAGTTTGGGAGTAAATGGGTACTGAGCTTAGCGCCTGACACTAGAAGCGGGTTGTGGGTACTAAACGATATCCCTGATGTTTGGAGAGTGGAAATCATTCAACCCTTTACACTATGTGACCTGAACATCCCTCAAATCCCGGGAGTCTCCTTTTGAACCTTTGCAGATCATGCCCCCCCAAGATCATAGGTACACTGCCTTAAAGGGTGCTGGAGGCTCCAGGTATGCCTGTTTCAATTCGTGCTGTTGACTGGCCTTCCTCTCCAAAATGTGATAAGACCCATAATCAGTGAGAGGTTTATTCCGTTGTTTTCCTCGTTGGGTTGTCTACACTGAAAGACTTCCGGAATGAAAAGATGGGACAAAGGTAAGATGGGGTCACCTGCGATGTGAGTGATCCAGGGGTCGCCTTTTTGTGATTTGGGGACGTGGCTCTGAAGTTGGTGGAGCAGCGTCTAGATGGAAACGGCAAAAAGCAATTTGTTCCCCCAAATTTTGACACAGCTCTTGGTTGAACAAGACGTTTGCAGCCAGCCAGAAAAGGCGTTCAACCTCATTTTTACACAACATCCATGTGTCGGTTTCGTTTTTTGTGCAACAGGTTGACTCTTCCCCCAACCTTCTCCCCATCTCACCACTTCAAGCAGTTGAACCCCGTTGCGGATTCCCTTCGTGCCAGTCCGCGGATATTGGCATCACTCATCACGTGGTCCTTTTAAGGCTACCTGAGATGCACTGCAAGCTTTGGAGTATAATCAGCTCTGGGGCAGTTCGAAGCAGCTTTCAGGCAGGGTTCAGGGAGTTCCGTTGGAGATACCGCCTGGGCTAATCTGAATGAACATAGTTTCCTTTCGCAAGGTGTACCAAACCTGTGGCGGGTTCTGTGGATCTCCCCCCCAAAGTGGTTCAATGCCTTCCTCTTCAAATCGGTATCCAAACTTGATTCAAAACCCTATGGGAGGGACCCCCCAAACAGTCGGTGTCCTTTTGTTTTCCTTTGAAACGCAAGCAAACGGCCCTCCCCCCAAGAATGACACACCCATACCATTCTTTGCTGAGTTTCCAGAAAGGGGGGTCGGGATTTGGGGCCAGATCCTGGCATGTCAGCCTGATTTCCGACCATACTGGCAAATGGAATGAGCGAAGTGTTCCACAGTACAGTTGAATACCTCAGGCTATTCAGGGATCAAAGTCTATAGCTATCTACTCTCTCCCAAAACATCGGGAGGGGGGGGGACCAAAGCAGTTGCCTGAAAACATTGAGGCCCAGCCCCTTCAACACGTTCAGCGAACCTTTGTTATTCAGCCACCTGGTTTGCCTTTCAGTGTTTTTGGGGCTGTGGTTCCATGTGGTTTCTGGGTTTAGGGACCGCGTCGGTGGTGGCTTCAACAAGTGCAACCAACCGAGGCAGTACCTGGCGGAAATCACGGAGCACCGGGACCGCATCCGCAACGAGACCTTGAGCGCGCCCATGCAGGCGAGCGAGCAATGGGCCGGCGGATTTTCCTTTGTTTCAGAGTCTCATGTCCCTTCTGGTTCCATGTGCTTCCCTTGATTGAAACAGGGGCTCACTACATTGCCACAAAAGCGAGGCGATTATTCCGATTTCCTGGAGCGACAACTTTTGACACTCAGATGCCAACTATGCTTTCAGTTCTTGGAATTGTGCCTTGGGCAGAAGAGTGGAACTGGGTAACTAGACTCCTAGACAACAGTCAAACTCACATTCAGGTGTTGGAACATGTTGGGGGCAAACCCCTCCCAGGTTTGTGGTTGAGGTTTTGTCCCTGCCCCATGTTCCGGAAACCAAATCGATCATCTGGACATTCGACAGAGCCTTTCAACCAAAACGGGACTCCTTCCTCTACGAGCTTGAAGCGCCCTTGCCTTAAGGGGGGTAGGTGGGTCGAACTACTACCCACGCCAACAGCTTGCAAATGGTTCGCCAATGGGCTGTTTTGAGGGCCTGGGCCAAAACACTGCCTCCACCGCCCGTCCGGCTGGATTTCGAAGCCCGAAAGGGCGATCCCTGACATATTGGCATGTGGCCAGGTCGAAGAAGAATCACTCGCAAGCTGCAAACTCCAGCAACACACCAATAGAAGCCCAGCAATTCAAACTCATGTTAAACAGCGAGTTTGAGGGAAATGAGGTTGGAACCCTAAGCCAGTCTCTTAGCGTTCGAGTGCGGGGCTGGATGCATCCCTATACACCGACAAGTGGGGCAACCCTCATTGGCATCCGGACCTTCCCGCCTTCGATTCGGGCCGAAGTGCGAGAACGGCGAGATGCTTAAACCAGAACCCCAAGATTGACCTTTGGGTGTCCAAAATGGGACCCTCATACTGGGGGCTGGCCTTGGGGTTTTCCTCCGGTTATCCTCAAAACAACTCAGAACCATCTAGTTGGATCTCTCAATGGCTGTCAAATGGCATGTTCAACACCCACTTGTGTCAACAAGATTCTTTTGGTACCCTAGGCTGGTTTTTGAAAGCAATTCGGCCAAGCCCGGGGTGGCAGTAGGTGTCAATTTGCTTGAAAGTAGATGGATTCCTCAGTTTGGTTCCTTTTCATCTACCAGTGGAACCCGCCGTTTTTTTTTTTTTTTTTGCCAACAAGAAGACGATAGGGATGGGGTGAGGGGTGGGGGGTTGAGTAAATCGTGAAGACAACTAAGATATGTGCTCTGGTAGAAATGAACTTCTACACTCTCGGACTAGACTTTGAGAGTTCAGAGTATGAATCATACATCCCGATTCCACTCAACCTATAGCCTTTGGCAAGGGATCATAAAACACCACAAGCTGATCGATCGTTGTTGGGAGTCCAACGAGCTTACCCATGAGGGCCACTGCGCGCAGATTCCTTATTTGGTTGCTTTAAGCCTTACAACAGGAAGCTAGGCCCTGTCCCCGAACGAAAATCGCACTAGAGCCCCGAGAGCGTCCATTTTTTTCCTTCCTCGGGTACCCCACTTCATGGTTTTCAAGAACACCATAGTGAACACCGAAGACATCTTGGGGGTCCTCTAAAAAGAACGCCTCTATATGGGAACTCAAAAAGAAACTACCGAAGCCCTGCTGATTGCGCCGCTTAGAAAGGTGGCTCTGGCGGAGATCAACGACTCGGAAGAGAGCGGTGATCACGCCGTCTACCGCCCGGAGCCCGTCTCGTGATTCGGAGTCCCCTGAAACTATGGCGGCCACGGGCAAAACGGTGTTGAAATGAGAACCCGACGCACCTGTCGGAAGCCGTTTCGGTGGCTGTTCAAACAGAACATGTTGACCCCGGATTCATAAACCTGTCCTATTATATAGTGTTCCCTCCAAAAGTGATGAATTTCCACTAAAAGGGGGCACCCCGTCTATGAATCAACCCGAGTGTATTAATCTGAGGGCAACATTAGCACCATGCTACAGGTTGGAACCCTGGTGACCATCCGTTTCAACTTATCATGGGGTGTCGGCTGGGCTCGTGACTGGCTTCTCTGGCGGCGAACTAACTTAACAGGACAATAGCGCAAAGCTTGTCTTTCCTTGCAACAAGCTGATCACACGTTTTGCAGGGGGCCAACGACCGGAATCAATAGCTTCCCTCGCTTAATCCTGTGTCGTTTGTTTGATTGCCACTTGACGGGACATCGAGCAACTTGCCTGGAGCCAGGTTGAAGTCCTTCAACATGGCCCGTTTTTGGCCCCCTAAAAGCAAGGGTCCGCAGCACCATCTCAGCGTTCTCCAAACTGGCAGTGGCACAAGGTTTGAGTGGGCTTCCCTGAACATAGGGCATGCTTCTTCCCCTGGCCCCCGGGCGAAGGTTGGGGCATTTGGGGCTGAGTCAGGTTGGGCCGTTCCGGCTTTGGGTGCCCAAAAGGCGATCTTTCTCAAGGCGCGTGATGGCCATCCCCAAACCAAAAGGCGTGGCGCTTTGCAAAAGGGCCCTTCAAGTTCCAAGGGCACCGGCTAGGGCCGATGTCTCGGATTGAACCCCAACCAGTGGATCCGCTGACCTGTCGACTCTTCCAGCGGCGTTTTGCTAAGGGCTGGCCCCTTTTGAACAGCGAAAAGGATTGGACATTCGGTGCGAGAGGCGGCGATTTCCAGGCTTCCAGCCGGAGGTTGCCCTGGACGCCGCCACCATGGACTACTTCAAGGCCGGGTTGTCGTAGTGGACAAACAATCGCTGGGCACCGGTCAGTGTCTCACGCGCTTTGTTCGGGTCATCGGATTCTAACTTGCAAGTCCAGTGCTTGCCTGACCCCAACAAATCGGCGGTCCCGGGTTGCCTTTCAGACCTGAAAAAGTGGCCAGTACCTTGGTCAAAATGGGCGTTTCGGGAAGAAGTTCGACTTTGCAATTGCCAGTCCGTCGGCGTCCTCCAGTTTGCCACACGTAAGCTGGACGCCACCAGCAACGGCTTTCGTGGTGTGGTTTTCCTTGAAACTTTGGGCCCCTCAGTTCAGGAAACAGCCAGATAAACAACCAGCTCTAAGTGTGCAGGGGGAGAAGAGTTGTTCTTTCCAGGTTGACCTTGTCTGGAGGCCCGCAATATGTTTCCACGGCAAAACACCAGCCCTATTAGCCTCAATGAGGGTTCCTTGGTTGATGCCTCCAGATTCTTGCATCTCCAAAAAAGAATCAGTTGACCTGAAAAGGGTGCCCTTCGATTCACAGCGTTACACCTTTCGGGTGAGAACCGCTCAACCCAAGGAGTCTCTCAGTTGGTGGCCTCTGTGGAACCACTGGTTGCAAAACAATATTTTTTTCGAGACTTTGGTTCCCGGCCCACAAAAGCGGGAGAGACCCCGCCCCCCGCGGACTTCTCGGAATCGTTGGAACCCCTTTCCAAGTAACCTGCCTTCTTTTGAGTCGAGGGTTGGCATCGGCTCCAAGAAAAAACAAGAAGAAGCAAGGTGCACAGACCCTTCTGGGCTTTTGGATCTTCCTTGGTTTCGCACGGGCCAGAGAAGCCCAAGGGTATTGCGAGATGGATGTCAGGCCTGGTTAGCAAGCTGCTGACCCACTGAAATACATCTGCCAACCGGTGGGCCTGTGACCGCACAGCACAACACAACACATCACACCACACCGCACAGCATCATAAAACATCACATCATAGCACAGCACAACACACCACATCAAAGCACGTCAGATCACATCACATGACAACACAACGCATCACAGTACTTTTGTTGTTTGTAATTCCTGGTAGGGGGAGCCCCAGGCAGAATCACAAATTGGTATTTTGAAGCTCTGGCCACTCGCAAGGAAGACCTTGTGAACATTCCAAAGCCAAGGCAAACCCAAGTTTTGGGCCTTTCGTCGACCTTTGCACCCGACTGGGAAAATTTCAAGGGGTTGGCCTCGTTCGCCGTGGAATGGGCATGACACCAGGCGGCCATGCAGGAGAATATGAAGGTGGCCCTCACCAAAGGTGCGGAAAAATCTCGCGCCGCAACGCAGCACCAACCGCCCTGTCATGAAACGAACGTTTGGGCCCCAAGAAATCTGAATTTCTGGGTTTAAGCACCACCGTTTGGGCTATTTTACAGCGAGCTTGCTTTGAGTGGTGTGTTGTTTACCCATGGCTACTCGCACCAAACAGGGTATTTCTCTGAAGGTGACAGCTCCAGATTGTTTTGAAGAGGGGACAAGTAAAAAACCATCAGTTTGCAATGCCTCGTGGTTGGTTTACCTGCTTTCTATTTATCGAAGGCCACCTCGAAATGGTTGGTGGGCGCCTATTTCGGCGGTTTCCTCAGAGACGGCCCAAAGGTTTCCATGTTGTTTATTACTGGGGAGATGGTCATGAGTCATGAGTGGCAAATCCCCCCAAATAACAAAACAAACAAACAAAAAACGACAAAACATGGTGTTTTTCTCTTTGGTTTTCTCAAGAACACACCCGCATATACATTTTCAGGGTGCCCTCGGGAAAATGCGCTCACCCAAATCTTTGTTTCCTTGGGGCGGAGGGGGGGCTGATTTGGCTGCACGGCTGGGGGTTTGGGCAAGCCGGAAGGACCAAAGCCAGGCCAAGAGCCAGGATTGGGTTTGGATCCCTGTGGTAGTTGCGAGGATTGGGTGTGGCTTCCCCTATCCACCAGGTCCAGAAGTGTCGGAATGCCAAACGTTTTTTTTTTTTCTTCCCCCGTTCACTCCTTTCTTGGGTGCTTTGGCTCCAAAAGGCAGCCCAAAACCCAGCGAATCCCCCGTACGGGTGCGTGCGTCTTCGGCCCTTGCAGGTGCGGCGGCGGCAGGTGAGACGATGCGGCCCCCGCCACGTTCGACGGAAAGGGGTTCGAAGGGGCGGACTGGTCTTGTTGAGAGTTTGTTTGGCTCTGCTCCGATGAGGGGAACTTTTGTTGGCGCTCTTTGGCTCGCTGCTTCTCAGGGAATCAACAAGAGCCTTGGGAATGATTCTGTGGATCGTCTTGCGGGAAACTAGAAGCGATGCTTCAGTTCGGGGTCACAGAGTCAATCTCTGCCGAGAGCCGGCCAGTTAAAGGGCTTCGTTGTTTTCCCCAGGCCAACCCCAAACTCATGAGGCCCTCAGGGCTTGGGGCCTCGTCACATATTCCCCAGTCCAATCAAGGCCCAGTGGGCGAGCCGAAACTGCAGGAGGAAGATGGCGCCTTGGCTCGGGCCTACCCGTTTTGGGTTCGATGGAATGTTCAGGCACCCTCCACCTCTATGAATCGTGGGGAAGTGGCTTGCGCACCTGGAAGGTCCCACCGTGACGACGGTTCTTGGAGTGTGCGTAATCGATAGTTTTTGGTATGTTCTTCTTTGGTTCTGCAGGGGCTCTCTATTTCCAACCAAGATAGAGTCAAATGGTTATGGTGTGGTTTAGGGTTTAGGGTTTAGGGTTTGGGGTTTAGGGTTGGTTTAGATTCATCTGGCTCCCTTTGGCTACATCACCTCTTCCAAAGCAGATGCCCTCTACTCCCATCCAAAGGAGTCCTGTTCAGAGATTGGGGCTCCCTCCGCATGTTCGGAGTCCGTTGCGACGCTTACACCGATCTGTTGCCCCCAAAGGTGAAGGATCCCCTACATGGGACACCCGCGTTAGTCAAGCAAAGTTTATGACAACCCTTGGTCGGAATGAGGATATGTTTCTTTGCCGACATACCAGGTTGGCTGGAAGAACAAACTCCTAGGTGCTCGAGAAGATGATCTATTCGCTCTGTTCGGTGAATGCTTTGTAGCTGTGGTTACGACCACTGAACGAGGACTTGTGCAGGGGTTGCTCTTCCTTGATGTACCAATCGATCGCCTTTGGGTTTCCCAAACAGTTACCCCAAGAAAAGGCTGTTCAAACCATATTCTAAGGATCCAAGCACCCTCTGAGCAGGTGCTTCAACCCTTGGAACCTCCCAAGTCATCCTGCAAGGGTACTTGGGCTGTCTGGGATAGTAGCTTAAGCATGTTGGCCAGGACCCTGAGGCTTCAACATGTTGTGGGCGAACCTCGGGCTTGGCGCCAACGTGTTTACGGCTATGGCCTAAGCCTCTACGGCCCTTCGCCCTGACTGCCAGACAGCTGCTGATGAGCCAGTTGAAGGATGCGCAGACGGAGCCGGCCCCTCAAAGCCCCCGGTTCAGCAAGACAAGAAGCTTGATGAAACACAAATTTGGTTTGAGTCAAGGCTTCCCTTTTCGCAACAACCCCTTCACATTCTACAAGGAGGTAGACAAGTTTACAAGCCACATCGATTCGATGGGGCTCAACTCCGATGCTTTTCGGGGGATTCATTTTTCATTGTTTGTTAATTCCGTGCGGGAATATGCACATTGAGCCTTTAAGAGGATCAGTGATTGTCAGGTTTAGATGGTCTAGTTAGCGAAGTGCTTACCGCTAGTTCACCCCGCTGTACCCTGTCAAACGTGATGACCCCCCTGACCCTCCCCCGTCAAAAAAACACACAGAACAAATACAGGCCCAAAGTTGGATTCCGTTTGGCTGCCCTTAAAATCCATGGATAGCTGTGGAATTTCTTTGGCGCTACATGCGCCCGACCCAACAGCCAATTCAGGGGTAGCTCCGATGATGGTCCTGAGATTCTTCGGTGGGCCGGTGAATTGTCGTGAGTGCATTAAACATTGTTTTGGGACTTCCTTTTGGAGATGAAAGCACCAAGAAAGCCTTAGTCAACTTGCTGCGTTGGCGTTGGGCTGTCCTTGGAAACTGTCAGAGGGTGCCATGAGACATGCCTTCTAAAGACTGACGTGAGCGATCCAAGTCCCTCGCGTCCTGCCAACTCCATTTTCCTGATAGCTCTCTTTGGCGACCGGCTCAAAGTGATGTCTAACTTTAGTTCAAGAGCTGGAGTGTTGCCTGAAGCAAATGGCGGTGTCTCATTTGGTGTCTTACTTTCCCTGTTGGCTCCCTTTTTACAATGAGCCGAGCAACAGAGACATACCCAGTACTTTAGTCATGGTCACTGAACAAGTGTGCCATCAACAAAAAAACAAGCGTGTCACGGCAATTATTCCCCCTCCAGCTTGCCTTTGTAGAGGAACCTCCTTTTTGGGCTCCCTTTTCGGGTTTCCATGTTAATCCACAGGGGAGCAAGTGGAGATCTGTGCATCCGCACGTTTCCATCATTTGCCTTGTGCCGTTCTATGGCCCGAGGATGGAGCGGCTCAAAGAGCAGCTGGCGCGGGCGCCCGGTACAGGGCGGCTGCTGCTGCTGCTGATGCTGCTGCTGCTGCTACAACAAGAACAAAAACAAGAACAAACACAAACACCATCCTGCTACCACCACTACTACTGCTACTGCTGCTGCTACTGCTGCTGCTACTGCTGCTGCTGCTGCTACTGTTATTACTACTGCTGCTGCTGCTACTACTACTACTACTATTTCTATTACGATTACTACTACTACTACTACTACTACTACTACTACTACTACTACTACTACTACTACTACTACTACTACTACTTCTACTACTGCTGCTGCTGCTGCTGCTACTACTACTACTACTACTACTACTACTACTACTACTACTACTACTACATAGGCTACTACTACTTCTACTACTACTACTACTGCTGCTGCTGCTGCTGCTACTACTACTACTACTACATCGATCTCCGAAATTCAGGGAACACTCAGGGAACATGCAGTTTGTAAGGTTTGTAAGGTAGACACCGCTCGTGCGCAACTTCTCATGGAGCTTGGGCACATGCAGTATGCAGGAAAGTACACACAGTAGCGCCAACAGCAACACCAAGCCCAATCTCACCCCCAGCCTCAACCCCAACCCCACCGACGACGACAGCAACCACCACCACCGCCGTCGCCGCCGTCGCCGCCGTCGCCGCCGCCTTCGCCGCCACGACCACCACCACCACCACCAGTACCACCAGCAGCAGCAGCAGCACCACCCCCACCACCCCCACCCCCACCCCCACCCACCCCCACCCCGACCCCCACCCCCACCCCGAACCCCGAACCCCACCCCCACCCCACCACCACCACCACCACCACCACCACCACCACCACCACCACCACCACCACCACCACCACCACCACCACCACCACCACCACCACCAGCGCAACACCCGAAATAGTTGGAGCCTCGCAAGCAACATTCCGTTCTCAGGCGTGGATCCTTGCAGTGGTTGAAATTACTTCATGGTGAGGGGGTCCCCTGATTAGTATCCCAGATCTCCGCTAGTGCCCTGGTTTGTTCTTTTTTGAAAGGGGTCTCCCCTTCGAATCAATCCCCAAAACAGGATGCCCGCTTTTCTCAGCAGCAGCGGGGTCTGGGGGTATTCCGGTTGCATCGAATGTTGACGTGTCCGCGAGGAGGATGCCCTGCTGCAAGCGAAGCTGAATGAGGTCCCTGAGAAGCGAGTAATACAGCAAAGGCCGCGGGGCAGCAGTCGAGTTGTGGACGGGAAGGGTTTGGTTTCCACTACCAATTCTGATTTTCAGCCACGCTATAGCCGCAGTGACAAGGGTACCTACCTAGCTTTAACCTGGGGTGGTTCTGAGTAGTGGACTCCATCCTAGATTATTTGGTCTCAGCAAAAGAGAGCAACGACTTGGCTGTTTGTTTCTTATTTTGTCTGTTTGTTTCTTATTTTGTTTCTTTCTTGATTGCTTTCTTTCTTTCTTTCTTTCTTTCTTTCTTTCTTTCTTTCTTTCTTTCTGTCTTTGTTTGTCGTTGCACGTATGTTCCTCTACTTGGCCCTTTGCACCAGTCATGGTTTCACGTGTCCAGGTCAAAACGACACGGCTTCGATTCCATAGCAAAGGCCCCCCCAGAAGAATTTGTCCAAAGAAGAAAGCGACTGGTGCCATGTCCTGCAGCCCAGGGCCTGTCAACTGGTCCAAATGATAACTGCTGGGTCCATTGGGTGACAGGCAGATTCGTTGGACTTCGCTAGAGCAGTTAGACATCGTTGTGCCCAGAAGGAGTTCCCCCTCTTCGAAGCCAGAGCCCCTTCCGCAACAACCTAATTTGTGGGGTGGGGAGGGTAAAGGGAGAGGAAAGCACCAAAAGTCGTTTCCACGATTATACATACATACATGCATGCATGCATGCATGCATGCATGCAGGCAGACATGCATACATACACACATACATACATACACACACACACAGACATACTTGCATGCATGCATGCATGCATGCATGCATGCATACATACACACATACCCACATACATACGTACACACATACACACATACACACATACACACATACACACATACACACATACACACATACACACATACATACATACATACATACATACATACATACATACATACATACATACATACATACATACATACATACATACATACATACATACATACACACATACACACATACACACACACACATACACACATACACACATACATACATACATAGATAGATAGATAGATAGATGCGTACATACATAGATACATACATACATACATACATACATACATACATACATACACATACACACATACACACATACACACATACACACATACACACATACACACATACACACATACACACACACATACACACATACACACATACACACATACACACATACACACATACTATATACATACATACATACATACATACATACATACATACATACATACATACATACATACATACATACATAGATATATACATGCATGCATACATACATGCATACATACATAAATATATACATGCATACATACATAGACACATACATTGCATACATTGCATTACACTACATACATACATGCATTACATACAATACATACATTACATACAATACATACATTACATACATTGCATACATTACATACATTACATACATTACAAAATAATACATACATTACATACATGACAACAATGACATACATTACACACATTACATACATTACATACATTACATCCATTACATACATTACATACATTACATACAGTAGATACACTACATACATAACATACATTACACACATCACGCACATGATGCACATTACATGCGGTACCTATATTGCACGCATTGCATACAATGGATACGTTGCATACATTGCACACATTACACACATTACTTACATTAGATACACTACATACATTGCATCATTACACACATCACATACATTACATATACTCCATACATACCATACATTACATACATTACATACATTACACACATTACATACATTACATACATTACATACATTACATACATTACATACATTACATACATTACATACATTACATACATTACATACTTTACATACATTACATACAAACCATACCAACCATTTATACCATACATACCATACATACCTTACATACCCTACATACCATACATACATTACATACATACCATGCCATACCATGCTATGCCATGCCATACCATACCATACCATACCATACCATACCGATACATACATGTCTGCATACATACATTTATACATACATACATACATACATACATACATACAGACATACATACATGCCTGCATACATACATACATACATACATACATGCCTGCATACATACATACATACAGACAGACAGACATACATACATACATACATGAGTACATGAGTACATGAGTACATACGCACGCTCAGACACAGAGACAGAGACAGAGACGGAGACAGAGACAGAAACAGAGACAGCGACGGAGACAGAGACAGAGAGAGAGACAGAGACAGGCAGACAGGCAGAGACCTACCTACCTACCTACCTACCTGCCTGCCTGCCTGCCTGCCTGCTTGCCTGCCTGCCTGCCTACCTACATACACACGCAGAATAATATATATATATATATATATAGGTATGTGCAGATAGCCCTGAGTTGCCAAGGTTCTTTCCTCAGCCGCGCCAGGCGAACGTCAGTGCCTCCAGCAGTGGACGACACTGAGGCCCTCTTGCAGCCTCCCAGTGGAAAGTGAGGGAAGGTTGCTGGAAGAAATTGCTCGTCAGCTTCGTATTGGAACCGGAGAGACGCCCGGAAGTTGGATGCAGACAGGAAAACTGAGGATGTGCCTCAGGCCCCTTGGCTTCGAACATTGACAGGGTTGCCCCCATCCAAAATGGGCTGCTCTCCTCAATTCCGGGGTCCGCGCTCGATCCAATTTTTGGATCGCGCCCAGGCCCGCAGGAAACCGAAGGAGCCCCAGAAATCCATCGGGTGCTCCGAGACATCCGAAGGCAACCCCCGGCTGGCGCCCTGAAAAAAAAATTGCCTCGTACTCTGACATGTTTTGACCAGAGGGGGTGTCCAAACAAACCGAGTCAGTTGCCGAGTGGCACTTATATTAGTATTATGCTCCTTTTCTTTTGGGATGGCTTTCCGTTTGAAGCCAAACAAGAAAGGGTCGAAGGGGTTAGTTATCCATCCTTTTGTCGATGGCTGTGGCAAGGAACTTCAAGTTAAAGTTTCAACCGGCACTAGAAAGTGGACTTTTACCCACAGAATTGGAAGCCCGTTTCTTTTGGTTGTCCAACTGTGGCTCTTTTGGTTTTTCTTCAACCACCCTGAAAAGGGTACCCAGCCTAACGCACAAAGCACACACCAAAGGGACCCTTCAAGTTGGGGTTCCTGAATTTGAGATACACCCGTTTGGGCTTGCAAAAACACGGTGAAACCCTGTTCGACGCTTCGCTTCGCGAGGTGAAGAAGTTGCAGGCTGAGTTGGAGCAGATGAAAGCCGAGCCAGGGGCTCGGGTTATCTGCTCTTTGTGAAGGTTGGGGGGGTTGGGGGGTGGGGGAGTTGTTGTGGGGCGGGGGGGTTGGGGGGTTGGGGGTGGGGGGTTGGGATTGGAGGGGTGGGGGGTTCCCTTCATTTTTGTTGCTTGGCGTTTGGGGGGAGGCCACTTGAGTGACTTTAGGGGTAACTCCATGTTAGTTGGCTTTTAAGGAACCCACAAGGAAGCCACCCATATGGGTTGTGCGTCCCTTGCATTTAGGGGTGTTCCACCAAGGCAGTCTATAAGTGGTACATATGTTACAACAGCCTATGTTGAAATATGTGTGCTTTTTGACGCTACCCTGCTTACATGTTAAATGGTTCCAAGTCCCTATTTTGAGACAAACCCATCTTGTTGATCACCAGGCCAATGTGGGGGTGAGGTCCAGCCGATAAAAATTGCGCACTCGCCAAGGGCAGACGCGAAGAAGAAGGACATGGACCGGTTCTGCTCCATCTTTCAGGCCCTCAATCTTAGATTAGCTGGTCGATCCATGGACGCGTCGCTCAACACGTCGCTGCATTTTCTAGCTATGTAAGGGGTATATGGGTATGTGTCAAAATGGGGGGACCCAACAAATGTTGTTCCTTTTTTGTTGGTTTCTCTTTAAACCAACCCCTTTCTATGGTTTCTATGGTTTCTACAGTTTGTATTGGTTGTATGGATTCTATGATTTCTAGTTTCTATGGCTTCCGCAGTTTCCATTCTTTTGGATTCTATGGTTTCTACGGTGTCCATGGTTTACATGGTTGTTTCGGTTTCCAATGCTATCATGGTTTTGATGATGGTTTTTACGCCTTTCATGGTTTGTATCGTTTCCAGGGTTCCATCGTTTTGATGCTTTCCACTGTTTCCACGATTTTCATGGTTTCCATGGTTTCTATGGTTTCTATGATTTTCCTTCATTCTGTCGTTTCTATGGCTTTTCCATGGTGATCGTTGTTTCCAGAGATCACTTTTCAGACCATGGGGCCAGAGCGAGAGAGAGTGTGTGTCTGTGTGTGTGACGCTGATGGGTCGGTTGGTCCGATTTGGTCTTTGTGTCGGAAAATGATCGCCCTTTATATCCGTTTGTTGTAGATTTATCGCCAGTTGCGAACCCAAGTGTGGCAGAATGATCATACAATTATCGCGATTTCGACCCACACCTTGTAAAAATATGGCCAATTGAGGTCGATGTGTCGGGAAACGATCGCCAGTCGTGTCTGTGCGTTTCAAAATGATCGCGAATCGGTATAACATGGTGGCCCTCCCACCAAAGTGGGCGCGAAGATCGCGCCAGATCTTCGGCTTGGACGTGAACGCTTCGGTGGAGGACGCGAGGCACGCGGGATGCTTTGGCGAGAGGTAGCGTGGCATTCAAGTGTAGTATGTGCTCTTCTCAGTGTGACAAGTGGTATGTCTGCTTGTCTGTCAGGGTTCTTCTAGAACTGAACATCAATTCAGGCGGCGGACGTCTCTAAGTTAGGTACCACCCAAACATCTTAGTGCCAAACATTCCCATATTTTTTCCTTAACTAACCGCCAATTTTTTTTCCTAGTAACTGGGCTCCAGGAGCTTCTTCGAGTCCTTGACGGCGCCTTCCGAGGACCCCTCCGAGGCGCCTGGCGGTCTCCGTGTCGTTTTCTAAAACCACGGCCAGTGGCTGAAAGCGGAAGACCGGTCTTGGGGTTCAGGAGACATTCTGAACGTGTTTCAACAAGTCCGGTAGTTCCAGGATGTAGAATGATTCGGTGCTAAGACATATGACGCCATCTTAACTGTCTGCTTTCATAGCTTCATTTCAAAGAATCAAATAACACATGAAGTTAACTGAGTCGTTTCTGGATGCAAGATGAAAAGCCACAGGAATCCGTTTCTCAGATTCTTGAATCTTGCATCGTTTGGGTGCACAATTTTCTCGAATTACTCTGCCCAAGTGATTTCCGTGCACACCGCATGCACTTCTAAGTTCTAAGCGACAGCCAAGCTCAAAGAGTTTCAGCACCACGGACTTTCCTTCGAAACTTTCTTGGATGAGCCAGTGACTACCATTTCTCGGTGCGTTTGACTGAGTGCGGACTCGACTTGTTTCATTTTGGTTTGATTTTCATTTGCCCTCTAGCTTTCCAAAACCAACCAGTCACCAGCCGCGAAGAGGGTTCCTTTTTTCCATCGCTGGGTCTCAGATTATATGTCAACTTTGAGGTTGACTAAGAAAGAATCTGCAAACCTATGTTTGTCCTCTGCGGGTGGCTGCTCGCAGGCGAACAAGCTGCGGGCCCAAAATGCCGCCCTACTCAAGACTCAGAAGAAGCTTGAGGAGGAGATCGAGCAGCCGCTTGGATGCGGGCGGACTCCGCCTTTTGGCTTCAGGTTTGGCCAACATGTCCAGTCTATGGTCCGTTTGGGAGGCACTTGGGGAACTCACCAAATTTCTCATGTCCCCTAGGAAACCTGGCATTTGGACCATGGCTAATTCCGCTTGACTGATTCAAAATGGGTGGGTTTCATCAACCTAAACAAGTTGCCTCTTTTGGTAGTGGTCCCGACGCTGTTTTACCTTTGGGGTCAGTTTGACATGAGTTCCCTTTGGAGTTGTAAAGAGAACATTTCTATGGAATGGATGACCTCAAACGGATCAATCCTGCACTAACCCAGTTTCCAAATGGTCTGTTCCAGGTGAGCTACTCAAATGGGAAGGCGAATGGGGAGATGTTTTTTAATAGTATGCGGCTGTGTCTTTTTTTAGGGACGCACCAAAATTGCGGTTTTACTCCCACCAAAAATAGGTCACCCTCAGGAAAAACACACATGCACAATGAATGGATTGACAGTTCCCATTGGACCTTCGGGTTGCATTTTGGGATTTTCATTCCAAACAGGGTGGGCCAGATCAGTTCCTAAAGCGCAAGTGGCCTTTGTTTTTTTTTGAGTTTCCTTTCGGCCATGAAGGACCCCAAGGCTGGGTTTGGTGGTTTATCAACCAGTATTCAGAGAGCTCCATCCGTTCCCGACTGGTGCGAATGGAATTTGTCCATCCGCAGTATGTGCCATGGTCAAAGGACCCCTTTACATTGGTTGCCAGGGATTGTCTTGGATTGTCATCGACCTCTCAACGATAAGAATTCTTACCAAGGGAATCACGACCATGTCCCACAAGGAGCTTGCCCTTGGCACGATTGTGTCTGCATACAAGCATCGCAGAGCGCCCAAAGGAAACTCGAACAAAGGGCACATCTATACAACTAGAAACCTTTGGGGAAACCTGCGGAACCTCAAAATAACCTTGATGTAAGTAACCAACACCCAGGGGTACGGGGGATCCCTTAGGTATATAGATTTTCCCTTAGATGAAGCCGCAAGAAGAAACACAGCCACTCCCTGTGTTCAGGAGTTGAACGGTCGTTGGTTCCCTTGATCGGGAAGACACATCTGGCAGTGTGTGCCCGTGGAACCACAAATCATGGCATGATTTGGCTTTTCTGTGGGTTTTACACAGAAGTTCCATCCTGCACCCTTTGAAAAGGCAATTCGATTCCTTATACGCCCCTGGTGAAAGGCTTAATTCAAGCGCACCCACAGCAAACTCCTTCAACCCAAGCAAGGCTACCGCCAGAAAGGGAAAGATGACCCCTTCACCCAGAGGCTCAGCCAGCGGTTCAATTCTCCGATTCTCCTGTTTGGATGTTGAGGCTATCCTTTCTTACCTTGCTGTTTGTGGGAAACACGCGACCTCCCATTTTGGGGTGAGCCCAGATGGCAAAGCGGCAATTCAGAGAATGCAAAAAAACTATCGACTAGCTTTCATAGACCCCTTGGATACCATTTCTCAGCTCATTCTGCGTGGTCGGAGGTTGCAGCGCAAAGAATCAAACGGCCCCAATCTCAACTATTCAGCGGCCCCTTTTTGGAATTGTCTGACAGATTCTTAAGGTGGCTCCATCACAACGTCCACCAACCTGCCTTATTTGGGAGCCACAAAATGACATCGGGCCAGAGTCCAAACATGTCATTTTTAGCTAGGGACAAAAGCGGAGTTGGCTGATGAGATTGTTGAACCAGCAGTGGATGATTGTTTAACAACAGGGTGCCCTTTATTTGCCATTTGCAGGGTATATGGGTATCACCTTGGTTTAGCCAACTCCATTTGAGGGGATTCAAGAGGCGCCCCTAAGGGCACTCTGAAAGACACACATCGCTTGAAGCCCATCCAACAAGCATCATTTTCCAACTGCACAACCGTGTGGTTTTCTGTGTGCGCAGAAGGCCGAAGGTGTTTTGATTATGTTCAATCAGCAGCAAATAAGGCCATGTGCCAACAGGTAGTCAATTCACGGTTCAAAGCGCTTATGCTTTGACTTGTTTTGCTTCTTTTTTTCCGAGAATTGTTTCAAACGGGTTGCCAAGAACAGTTCGCCTTTTTGCTCCTCCTACGTTACACGGCGGTTGGGTTCAGCTGGATTAATTCCCATGCCCACAGGTTCAAGAAGAAGAACCTCGAGGAGACCTGCCGAAAGCTGCAGCAGCAAGTGCAGGCGCGGGAACATGGGACGGCGGATTCCGATTTTTTTTCAGTCCCGAGGCATATGGCTGTGGTTGTCAAAACCGTTTTGGGATCCCATTTTGGGGCAGGTGAATTCACCACCCATTTTAGGACCTATTTTAGTGGGGATTGGGATGTTCACTGGGGGTACTGGCTTTTGACCGGTGGCCATATCTCGAGTCGGAAGCAGCTTGGCCATGTTCAAGGGCTTGCTTGAGTGGTGCACTGTTTGGGTAACAAATGTCATGCCCCCGGTTCTGTAAGACGGTGCTGTGCAGAAGCTTGCTTGATTGGGGTCGAGGCGCTTAAATGCTGACCCTTCGACATGGCTTGATAGAGAGTTGCCCCTTTTTTGAAGACGGCACCTGTCTTTTTGGCTAGGAGCCATGTGGACCAAGTCATGTTTCGAAGAGAGTAAAATGAATCTGACCTTCCAGACACGCACTGACTTTCCAGTGCTATGGAGCTTAGATTCATAGAAACCTGGATGCCCCCCTTTTCCTCCTTGCAGGATGTTTTAGCCGGGGGAGCCACGTAAAGCTCCAAAGTGCTCCAATTACTCATGACATTCCACTTGAGTTACCCGTTGCTTCATGGTCGGCAACCAAACCGTAGGCCACCTTTGCCGGGCTTTGCTCAGGATTCCGTGGATCCCACCTTTGTGGTTCCTTCTTTTTGGCGCGGGTGGTCCTTTTGAACTGTGAGTTAGGGTGGGAATCTGGGGGAGTTCGGGGTGGATTGGGGGCAATTTGGAGGTTTTGGGGGGCAATTTGGAGGTTTTGGGGGATGGCTGAGGTGATTGGGGGGTTGTTTTGCGTACCCTCCCGCTCACTAACATGGCAACTGACACGGGGGTCCCTTCAAAAGCGATTTCTTCCCCGTCTTTTGGGACCCGCGCACCAGGACCTGGAGGAAGAGATGCAGAAGCTGAAGCGCTGGCCCCGGCAAGTGTGCCTCTTTTTGGTGCATAGTGGCTTGTGACTTGTAATGTGCACAAACGCACGGTTACATATTATATATATATATACATACATATACATATGTGTGTATTGCACACATATATATATATATATATGTCTATATATATATATATATTATACATGCAACTCCCCCCTTCGTTGCCCAGTCTTTTCTTGATTTGCGCAGGCCGTGTTTGAGCAGACCGGCTGTAGTCAGCCGACTTCTACATAGGCTTGCAGTCCATACTGTGCTCTTTGGTGCTAATGAGATATGAACGCATTTGCTATAGTTTTGAACAGGGAGCAATAAGCATTCCAAGCAACATGTATCAACCTGTACACATGCTAGAAGCCCCGGGAAGCTATAGAAGCTGGACCAACACAACAACAATTAGGTACTCCTTGCAGAAAAAGAACAGATACCATTTTCTCTGTTTTTAAGTACTGGTGTTTAGCTTTATCCAATATTGCTCCCAAAAGTCGACCAATGAGCAAATCAGCGAAGCAAGATTTCGTCGCCAGGTGGAGGTTGGTAAGCCCAGCCCATTTCAGCCATCGTTTCGCATCATTTAATTGGTTAGCCACTGCAATGTTCAGATCTTTCGTAGTTTTGGCAAGGACCAGCTTCCCATCACAGGTGCCTTTTGGGTTCACTCCTTGGGCAAAGCGACAAAGGGCCGTGATGGTTCGTCGGTTCAGGAAGATGTCCACTCAGACCATGCCGGCCGGCAAGGACAAAGGCGCGGCTCCCGAATGAACACGGCCGCTGGGAATCCAATGGGGTCCCTGGTTTGGCAGAATCCGCCTATCGGTTGGGATCGCTCGGGTTCCCCAGATTTTTTTGTCAGGCACAGGAAGGCTTCCTTTTGCTAAGCCAGGGTCACTGGGTTAGTAAAGGGTTCTCTGCTGTTTCTTCGGCGTTTTGAGGCTCAGCGAATCGGTCGCCTGAAAGGGAAGGTCTAAAAGAAAGGCCAGATGTTGAGGGACGGAACCAGGGCCAGCCGTGCCCAAACCGGGTGGGTGGGTGGGGGGGGGGGGGGGAGAGTTTCTCTGTTTTGCACACAGGTGACCTTCAAGCAATCATATGTTTCAGGCAATAAGTTGGCCTAACGCCCTTCTTACTTACACATCAGTGCGAGTGGAGAAAGAGCCATGGCTGCTTGTGCTTACTGGATTGAGTAAGACTAGGATATATTTTGAATTTCCTCAATATCCATCACTTGATAGTTCCTTGTCGGTTCCGAGATAGACCCAGGGACATATCCCTTGGGATTTTCCCCCCCCTGTAGGAGAGGGGGGATTTGGAGAGTCCCGATTGGTGGATGGCAAAAACACTTTTTGGCACGGCCCAATTGTGTATTGACGCCTCGTCCTGGTTAGACTTCTTGTTGGAAAAATGGACATGTGTTAAGTATTTCTTTTGGCATAACAATCCAAGCTCACTCTGGGCAAATTCAAGGAATTGACGCCATAGAGGTTTTTGGCTTAGGACCTTGAAGATGATTTGGTTTTGTCGCCCTTGCTTTGGCTTCGTGACTTGTATGATGCTTCGCTCAACTCCTTCACATCCTTGCTTTGTTGGATTTGCGAATCCTGTTGTGAACCTTTGCCAACATCTCGGGCCTTCGAGGAAAAAATGGCGCCAGGCAAAGACGACCTCTCAAGCAGGAATGCGGACCTTGAGAAGCCTTGGGCTCGGGATGGGGTGTGGACAAAGACAGGCGTGTTTTTCACCCTTCTAAGGTTGGTTTTAAATGGAAGCCAAAAAGAACGCCGCCATGTTTGGGGTCCAAATTCCTATTTTGGACATGTCCATATAGAGGTCCCTGTGCCAGACTTGCAGACTCAAACCCAACAAAGAAGGTGGCTGCAGAATGTTTTCTCTTTTATTGTGCAAGCCGAGTTGCCTAGCAAACTCAAGGTTGCATATTTTTGTTAGTTAAGGTCCTTCGCGGACTACTTTATTGAAAGTCATCAGGTTTGCTGGTGTTTTCAGGAAGCAATTTGTATTTGTTTTTCTCTCTCTCTCTCTCTCTCTGTCTCTCTGATGAATCTAGACCTCACTGTTCTTCACATGTGTTTCATAGTTTTGCCTTTTGGATCCTCTGTGCATGAAACGGTTTGCTGGTATGGTGGGGTGTGTAACAGGAGCTTCCCCAGAAATCTTATCTCCTAATGGATTTCTTCAGAGCCTTCAGGATAGATACCCTAGGCCCTAGGCTTTAGAAGTTGCAGAACCAACCAGAGTCAACCACACGTTGATGGTACATTGCCATAAATTCGAGGGCTTCCTTGTTCCCGTTGCAATATTTGGGGCATTATTTGCGTCGAGTTTGTTTCAGCGCTGAGGCAGCTTGCTCTTCTGAAGAAGCAGATGGCGGACCAGAGCAAGGGAAAGGACGTGGCGCGCTAGAACTGTTGGCTGAGGAATCCAAAACTCGGGTCGGAATTCGGAATCTATGCAAGTGAACATGAGGGTTTTGTCCACTTCCGTTGGAACAAGGTACCCCATCGGACTCCATCTACCAAACAAGTCTGGGAAATCGCCATCCTTTCAGGGATCAAGTCCAGGTTTGAGATGGCTCTGGGTTTTGTATTGGGGGCCGGTACACTCTTGCCCTCACGTTAGGTAGGGATACACCAAAGTCTACACGCCAAAAGTAAAATCCCGAGCTGTACTTCCTCCGTTCTGAATCCAGGGACAATGGGACATGTGGGTGTTTCTCAAAAGCACAACATAGTTGATAAAACAAATGCTCAAAGGAAAACAATGATATCTTTTTGGTGGCGGGATGTTTTTGGTGGCTTCTGGATTCTGAATGTCCTGCTGAAAAGAGGTGAATCAATGGTTCGACCCTTGCTGGACCCAAAAGACCCCGAAGGTTGCCTTTTGACCCCCCTGTGTAGAAAGAGACAGGGATCTCCTCAAAAGCTTGTGGATTACTCCACTTCAATGCAGATGGTATTTTCGTCCTGAAACACAAAGTCAACCGACTAACCTTGAACTTGGCAGGATAAAAAAGGGGGCCTTCGGCTTTCTACCCTCAGAGCATCCCCATTGGGATACAGGTCAGGGTTCCATGCCAGGCCTTCCCGAGCCCAGCTTTTGACGCCACTTTG
>CAUJNA010003838.1:1418451-1438451 GCA_963377175.1 Effrenium voratum | reverse complement strand
TTTGGCTTCCCCCTTCTCCCCACCAAACCGCCCAAAAGAGACAGGTGGTGGTCGCACAAAAGGTTGGGTTAGTAACCCTGCGTGCCAGGGTTTACCGGTTTACAGGCACTGCATCGAAGCAATCTCGGAGCGCTTTGGGAAGAGGCAACGAGGGCCCCAGGGGTTGATGAGAGCCTTCAGGCTCAGGATCAGGCTCGAGAAAGTGACTCGGTGCAGAGACTTGGACGAATGGTCGGCTTTGAGCCGACGTTTTTTTTCAGGACGAATCCAAGGTGAGCTCACATGCAGAGATGGCAACCATCGGATTTGTAATTCAAGTACTTCAAGACTAAGCCATCCAGTTCACTGCAGATGCGCACAACGGATATTACCCCAGCACATTGCATCGCAACCTTGCAAGAACTTGCACTGAAGAGCTGTCAGCACAGTCATCGAAGCAGGTCCCAAAAGAAGGACTCCCCCTCCCCGCCCCGCCCCCCCCGGCATGGGTCATTTTCACCAAGGTAGCTGTGCCATTTTTCCAGATTGCAACTCAAAGACAAGGAGCTGGGTTTTGGGCATGTACGATGGGTGAACCGAATGGGGGATAAATCTTTAAAATGACGCCAGGCACGAAGCGCTCCCCCGAAGCAGGCTGACGCCAGTTGCGAAAGCCCAAGCGCCCCACAGAGTTTCCCCCAAGCGGGCAAGCCACATCTGTGTTTTCCGTGTTTAAGAAGATGCCAGAAAGAAACCAGCCGGTCTCTGCGGCCCATTTTACGAGACACAAGATGTTGGCGTCCACATGGCTTTCAACTCCCGCGGGCCCCGGCAAACTCCGATTGCTTCGACCCGAACCCGGTCTGTTGAGCAGCCATTCATGCCCACTTTAGATTGCTCTTTTTCCATCGTGGAAGTGGACAGGAGGATCTTGGAAGACAACCATCCTCCCAGAAAGGCCTGTTGTCCAGTTCCATCTTGGAAACCGGGTAGGGAGCCAAAAACAAATCGGCGACAGGAAAGAAATGGTTTTCGCGCGCATGGCTTCAATCATCCCCACAAACATGCGACCTGTCACCCCCAAAGTGCGATACCTGAAATGGAACGCTACCCCAACGTGGAAATGGCCTGGTGGGAAATTGACAGGGTCACTGACACATATTCCTTGTGTTTATTGGCCACGACTCCAATGAACGTTTGCTTCTCACCAAGAATCTCACCCTCTTCCCTATATAAATTTAAAATATTTGTCCAGGTGCATGGTGAGGCTCACCGAGCCTTTCTCGTTTGTTTCCAAACAGGCTTCCGGCTTCCCATGTCGCATGCCGCACTGCCGCACTGCCGCACCGGAGGAGGCAGTCCACGGACCTTATGGCGCAGCTGGACGCGATGCGGAAAGACCTGGAGAACGCCAAGAAGGCGTGCTACCGCTTTTTCTTTTTTTTTTCTCCGGGGCGTCGAGCAGAAGCCGGTTGGTGGGTTGGTTTCCCTTGGGGTCTTGGACGCAAGACAGGTGCCGATCGGGGCTCCGTAAGGATGAGACAAAGCGGGTGGCCAAAGAGTTGATTGCTTTCAATGCAGTTGGTATGTTTCTTTGGGTTTTGTCAAAGAGCTTGGTGTTTGTCAGCTTCACAGTTTTGAGGGTATGTACATGGAATTGCCTGAGTGTGTCCTCAGTAGATTTTTGTTTAACGGTACATAGTGGAAAACCTCGTTTGATACCGGCTGGTGTGAGGGGGGAGGGGACCCCTCTCAAAATGGCCGGCCTTCATTGGCTTGCTTTGACTTGCCGTTTCTCGGGGACTCAGGTGGGAACTGAAAGGAAAGCACAAGTTGGGATGAGTTGGTTCGGTTCCAACTCATTCCCCACAAGCCAGAAAGTTGAACAGACCCAGAAACCATCGAAGGTTCGTTCTGAATGGAGGACCTCCAAAATGGGCCCGGCTTTCCCTTGGTTTCCCTTTAAAGGGAGCCAAGAACGTGTTTTTCTTTCAAACAGGGAGCCACCTTCCAAAAGGGAGGCGGTGTCCGATCACTGTCTCCATGCATAAATCGGACAGCGAGAAAACAGGGCAGCCAAAGGGCCAAGCCACCCTGAGGTTCGACCAACGGTGCGCCGTTGCAAACGCCTGCTGTGGCTGACCTGAAAGCGCATAGCCAACCAGAACATTTGCTTGTTCTCAGACAACATGAGAATTAGTTTCGCCAAAAAAATCCTGCGAGGATGCATTTGTGGTTAAGTGTTTGAGGTCATGTTCAAAATCTCTGGTAACCAACAAAAGGAGCAATATCCCTCTTAGAAGTCTGCAAAGTAGGTCAGCACCCAGCCAGAGACGGTCCATCCGTGCCAGGAGCTTGCCGAAGAGAGGCGTTTGGCCCTCTGGGGAGCAGAGGTCCGGCTTGTTGATTGAGGTCCGTTTCGAAAGCACATGAGGTTGTTCCCTACTGTGGATGGACGGAATCCTGCACCACTTTGAAACCATGGGAAGCCATTGTTTGTTGGTATTTACAGGGGATTTCTTAGGTGGTGCAGGATTTTGTCCATCCACAGTAGTTGAGGTTTTTCCCCCTTTGCCCTTTCTGATTCGTTTTCCGAGTTGACAAGAAAATGAGAAGTTGGGTGCCGATTGCACTTCCACATAAAGACGCCTGGGTTGCTGGAGCGAAACAGGGGGTTCCCTTTGTGAAAAGCAGTCGCCCAACCACATTCTTTCTCTGTGTTCAGATCCAGGTAGATTCCCCTTCCGGAAAAGTCAGCCGCCTGGATCAATTAAGCCTTTAACTTGGTAGTCAAGCAGTGGAACGAAGCGGGTGGCCAGTTGCTTTCACCGGTTCTGGGAGGAAGGTCAAGGGTGGGTTGACAAACAAATGGGCCCTTCTGGGCTCGTTTCAGTGACATTGGGCATGGTCTCCTCCATGTGACCCAGATGAATCATTTTGGTGCTATGCAGGGCGGGCTCCCCTGGTTGTTTTGCTGTTGTGCCACGTTATTTTGTCTCTTTCGGAAGCCAAAGGCGATTCGGCTTGTTTTGCCGGGTTCCCTGCTTTCCCCTTTACAGGGCGGCCTTGGACATCCCATTTTGGAAGGCCCATCCGTGGGGTGAAGCTTGCGGAAAGGCAAAGACCCTCCAGTGAACCCCTCTGTTTTGAACGCTGGTAACTAGGGGTCCCCAACCAGATCTAAGAATCCTCCACATCCGCATGGACTGGACATTTGGGGCAACTTCGTTCGAAAAATATATAGCAACCAAGATTGGGCCACCCGTTTCGGATGCCACTTTGCGCCGCACCCATTTCAGAAACTGGGCCTGAGGCCGGTCCAGCACCCGGCCGCCGCCGGAGAGTGACGGAGGCGAGCGGTTCGCCTCGCCCAAAGCATACCAAAGCTTCGCATGGTGAAAGTGATGCTGAAGAAGGGGGAGGGTGGAGACCTTTGGCATTTACCTATGTCATTCATTTTTTTCTGTTTTTTGTATGGTTCCGAGATATGGTTGGCGGTTGCATAAATCACCAATGTAAATGATGCCCACCAAAGGGCTCTCAATTAGAAGTCATTTCTTTTCAATATTTCTGTTTCTATTTTGATACAGCAGCGATATCCCCTCCAACAGCATCCTCGTTTGAAATTCGTTAGTGTTCTCATCTCTTTCGGTGTGATTTGGGTCGGTCTTGGCTGGCCGGGAACCCATTTGCACGGCAAGTCTACGGACATTTTTTCGGGTTGGGACCTCATGGTTTTCCGGCCGAAAAGCGGAAGGCAACTGGACCCCATTGGGTGTTCCCTACTTATAGAAAAGTAAGCGCAACTAGCAGGGTTGGGGCAGGTTCTGCCAACAAGCGCCTCACTTGTTTGGTCTTGTGGTCTTAAGGCCCATTTCGGCCAAGCCTTTTCGTGGATTCTGAAAAGGGGAAGCCATCGGCGCTATCGGCTTGAGCCGACGGCGCGGCCGTCGAGCTGTCGAGGCGAGGAGACGGAGCGGGCGGCCAAACTCCAGCAGCTCGGCGGGAGACCTGTGGTTGGTAGTCAATCGCCTCCAGGGGGAAACCTCCCGGGTACCTGGTGACAATGCCTCAGAGGTTTGGAACTGGGCAAACAGCGCGAGTGGTTTGGAGCCAGCTCGCTGGGAGGGTTCCGAAGGCTTTGGCAGGCTTCTTTCCAGGGCTGTTGGCAATACCAACTGGGCTTTCTTGTTGGGGACCTTTGCGGGGAGTCCCTGCAACATCAACATCAACGAAGCAAGTCCCTTTTTCTGTTTTGTTTTGGGCGGGAAATCTCTTTGGAACCTTTCATTCAACATGAACCGGCCAAAAGGTGTCCAAGCTTTATCTCTTATTGGTATCCAGTGGGTTCCACCGTTTCTCTTTTTGGTGGGTTCAACGAGATTTTTCTCTCCTAGAAATCCACTGGTCTGTGAATGTTCGAATCGGTTGAGATTTGGTCGTCGGCGACGGATGGACCTCTATGAATCATCTGGGGGGTGGTCGCCAAATGGTTAGCTTTGCCTCACTGGGGCTGAACCCCAGCCACCTCCGAACTGCCAAGAGGGAGTTGAGGGTGGTTTTAACAGAAACGAAACTAACCACTGCGCAGTTCCTCCCGGACCATCTAAGCAGGGCTCTTTGGTTGCTCTTTGGTTGCTCTTTGGTTCCCGTTTGCTCTTTGCCGCCTTTCGTTCTGGCCGCTTCGGGTTCGAACGGTTCGCCAGGGAGAAGCTGCGGCAGTCGCGGCAGGAGGTGGAGGTGCTCAAGCAGGAGACTGGAATTTCTCGCGATTTGACTTGGTCCCATGGGAAGTATTGGCTTCATTGGGCTTCTGGTTCTACTCGGCGTTCAGTTATCCCTCCAGCTGCAAATGATCTCCACTTAGCCCCCGCACCCTTTAAACCTTGCAAGTAGGAGAGCCATTCAGCGATCACCCCGGACCATCCAAGTAGATCCCTTGCCGCACGATGCCGGTCTTTCACCTGAGGATTCCTTGTTTCCGGTGTGTGTCTCCGGCAAATCTCCTGTCAGCCAGGATAAAACCGTTTGCGAAGCGCAGCTTGCCAGGTGGTTGCTTCCCTCGTTTCGATCCCATCCTTTTGCCTCATGGCAAAAGGACGTCCGGTTTCAGGAGAACCAACAGCTCCGGGACGCCCTGGACGAGGCGAAGATCATGCGGAAGGCCTTGGAGCAGGCGCATCGAGCCGAGTGAGTCTGCGATCTGGGTGAGGCATGGCCAAATGAACGTGGCATCCCAAGAGGAGGGGGGGGTGGGACATGAAAACAGATTGAGGGGAAGGGGGGGGGGTCGGCAGGCTTGGTTCATACTGTGGATGCACTTCGTCAGGATGGATGAAACCTAGCAACTGCGGCTCACGGGAACGCTCAGCATGACGGTAGAACTAAAACTCGAGTGTGGCTTAGGCGCTCGCTGCGAAAGATTGCGCGGCTTTGGTTCAAATTGCTTTTTGGTCCACCAGGGCGCCTTCATACTCTTCAGATCAACATGGACCACCCTTTTTTGGCTGACATTTGAGTGGTCTTAAAGGGAAACCAATCAGAGACTGATCCCTTTTCAAGCAAACCCAAATGCTTTCGTCTTCTTTTGGGGTTGTGAATTTGCAGGAGACCTCGGGGATGGGCCCAATTGGAACACACCTTGAAGAATTGCTGCCCTTTCGACCGTGTTGCCCTGGTCATGCGACCATGGATGAAGGCAATGTGGTGAACGCTCTTTGGCTTTCCTCTTGACAGGCTTGCCAAGACATTTGCTCAAAAGGTGCAACCCTGGGAGGATGTTGTTTCGATCTGTTTTGTCAGGGTTCCTGATTGCGTGTTTTCCTGTGACCGCCTTAGTTAGCCCCCAGGTTCACCCCTTCAGGGTTAACCTAGATGCCCACAAATTAAAGGCTTTGGACCATTTGCGTCATTTTGCAGCTGGTACCCTCTATTGGGGCTGGTTCGGGGGGTTCTCGCAGGACACCTGGGGTTGTATTTTTGAGGCTCGGCACCCCATTTGAAGGGGCCCAGATCTCTTTTTTGGACGGGGGGTTTCTCAAGCTGTCGAACCCCATTTTAGGTTTGCTGCTCAAAAGGAAGCCAGAAGAAAACCTATTTTTGACACCACCGGACCCCTCCCCCAGTTTCGACTGGAGAGGCCATGGAGGAGCTCCGGAGGAAGTTCGAGGCAGTCCGGTCGGGGTGCGATAGATAGGGAATGACCCGTTTGGGAATGCACCGGAACCGGGATTTTGAGGAAACTATGGGGGAGTGGGTTGTTCGGGGTCATTCATTCCCTCATTCCCTGGGCAGCAGCAAGAAAAGGGCTCCCTTTCGGGTGTCCGTTTTCCGAGCTGGACTCACACGTTTGTCAACCAAAATGTGAGTCATAGTGGATGTCACTTCTTTTTCCAACCTGTTCATGGCTTCACAAATGAAAAAGATCCCTGCAAAGATTTTTTTGTTCTCCTTTTCTACCGTCAATGAAGTGGGGAATCGGATGGGTGCGCAGTGGATGTTTGTTGGGTGAAGTGAGAGAGCCCCCCAGACCATTTGTGAGCACGCTGAACACAGAGAGCAACAGCATAGGAGCGGACAAGACTTGTAAGGTGCTGTACTAAGAAAAACATGGAAACGACGAACCCCCCCAAACCAGAGGTGTCTTTTTAAGGTCAGTTTGGTTGAAAAGATGGTATTGGTTTTAGTTCGAAACAATTTAAAAACATCATCTATTTGTACACGTCCCAAGCCATTTAGGTGTCTCAAAACACCGGGACCCGCAGAATGGGTGGTGCGCCTTTGGTTTTCCCTTTATATATATATATCAACCCAAATTGTGTACCTTCTTGACAAACAACCCCGCCGTCTCCATCCTCCCTTTTCCCCAAATGGTACCCCAACTTTGGACATTGACATTGTGCTGGGCGAACTGTTTATGGCAACCCCGCAAAGGGGGTCTACACAGGTTGTTGGCAAACCTGATTGGGCTTCACCACGACGAGATGTTTACTTGGTTGCTCTGTGGGTGAACTGCAAAGAACGTTTGGACCTTTTGGAAACTGATGACAGTTTACCCACCTATATTCTGGCAAACTTTTTTTCTCGGGTAGTCAAAGACCAACTCAGATCTGTTGGAGCTTTTCTTATTTCAGGAAGCATTCACCCTGACAAGGACCCACAAGCTGCTGAAGATTGACAACACGATTCACAGACGGCTTTTTCAGGTGTTTGGCTTGTGTATTGGAATCTTGCTTAGTGGCATGGTGTTCTTGGTTTTGATCTTTTTGTTGCTAAACATATGTCATTGGGGGGGACGGGGGCGGAGAGAGAGAGGTAGTGGTGTTTGCAGGTTATTAGTTTTCCAGTTTTGGGCGCCCTTTTCCTCCTTAGCAGGAAAACTCACCAGAGACCTTTGCACACCATGCGGCCTATGTTGACCCTTTTTGGGTTCCATGGGAGTTTTTGGTAGGCGAATAACTGGTAATGCTGGTAATGCTGGTAATGCCAGTAATGATTCTGATGATTCTGATGATGATAGAGATGCTGGTGATGCTGGCGATGATGGCGATGCAGGTAATGCTGGTGATGCTGGTGTTGCTGGTGATGCTGGTGATGCTGGTGCTGATGATGACGGCAGTGCCGCGGATGCTGGTGGCTCGCACAATCGGACCTGTTTCTGTCGAAGGGTCTGTGAGCGATCAACTTAGAAAGCATGTCACAGGTTTTATGGCTGTATGGTTTTGTTGTGGGTTTTCTCTTCTGGGTTTTCTTGGCTCCAATTCTTCTTTTATTATTTTCATGTCTCTTTGCAATTTGTGCCATATGCTTTTTTATCCAGAAGCATGCCAGGACTTCAAGAAGAGGCTTCAGGAGAAGGGCGTGGATGTACGCGCGGCCCCAAAAAAGCTTCCGACCTGCTTCAGGTTCCCTGTGTTCTCCTTTAAAGTTGGCCAGGTGAAAGTGGGTGTGCTTTGGGGTGATGTTTAAAGGAAGTATCGCCAGAAGCGCCTGGTTTCCTCCCAAAAACATGAAGAAGGTCTTGTAGGGTCTTGTTTTGGGAAATTCCGAGGTTTTAGAAGGGTACTTCCCGCCTCCCCTTTTCTTTTAAACAAACAACAAAACACCGAGAGCAAAACAAACAGTTGCCCGAGCCGCAAAACAAGGTGTCACCCCCGTTGGAGAAATCCAAGATTCACGTTCACCCAGGACTAAGAACCCCCTGACGGATTATTAGTGGGATGCCCCATTTTACTGTCCTTCACTTTGCGGGGCAACACCCCTCCACAAATCTGCCGGGTTCATCTTGGGTTCCCAGTAACCACTCACCCAAACCTCCACACAGCCAGAAAGCAACCCTATGAATCCACGCAATACTTTCTCTTCATTTTGTTTGGGGGGACATAGCCAGTCTCTCCTTTTTTGGTGGAGGGAGCGACCTCCCCATTTCTCGCCACTTGCCGTCCGAGGCCTTTTGGATGAAGCCCTGGCGGAAGCAGGCCGCGAAGCTTGCTGGTCGGCCGATTGGGATAGAGCCATGGTTGAAGAGCCAGACCTCAAAGGCCCTGAAATTGGAGCTGAATGGGGAGGGCCGAAAGGCGACGCAGGCGACGCAGGCGAATGGTGTACCTGGATATCTGCTAAGCGCAGGAAGAGAGCTATGCCCGTGCGGGAAGGAGCGTCCAATCACGCGCCGCGTGCGCCCACGAGAAGGCCTGCCCTCACGCGCGGAGCAAGCGGCAGCAGGAAGCGGCCAGCCAAAGCCGAGCAGGGCTGAGCATCGTTTTTTCTTTTTTTGCAAAGCACGTGTTTGCTTTCCGTTTGCTCATGTGTCAACACGAGTTGTCCCCTTTTTGGACGCTGCCAATGGTGGATCTGTAAGCGATCAACCTCACAAATGGATTTTGTTTGCAACTGATCTCCAGGTTTGGTTCCTTGGGGGTCCATTTCTTTGAGGTGGGCGAATTGCTTTAGCTCATCCAGACACAACCAATTTTTCAGGGAGAAGTGCTCAATTAATGCATTCACCCGAATGAATCCCTGAATCGGGGGATTACAAGGTTGCTGTGAAGGTTGCTAAAGGGAACTCCGATGCCATTGCCTGTTGACTTGGGAGCATGCAATGGACCTTAGAGTCGTTTTCAAGCATAGAGGTCCAACTGTGCTTTCCACCAGTGTATTGTTTGAAAAGGGGATGTTGTTTGTTTGGACCTTTGTGAACAAGATGTGAGTTGTACAGGGATTCATGACATGATCGGCTAAAAGTTCAACTGTAGCCCTGTAGCATCAATCGAAATTTCAAGCAAAAGGGGTTCACCATCACAAGTGTCCTTTTAGGTTGTTTTGCTAGAAAAATAGATGGCCCTGGTTTACCTGGTGGTTTAATCATCTACCAAGGCCATCTATTTCCCCTAAAAGAACACCTATGTTCACCATTTGTAGTCCATTCCAAAAGGCTTGCATGTCTTTTCCACACGCAGACCACCCGTTGCGTAAGCTGTTTGGACTTTGGACCACGGAGGCATGTTTCGCGTAGCCGTTTGCTTGTGACACTTGAGTGGTACTCGCGAACAAGCTATCTTGCAAGTCCAAGACCATGGGGTCACCAAGAAAAGGGACACTTGGAAACCTGTCGATTGAATCTCACGATGGGTGTGCGGTTTTTGAGAGTACCGTTTTGGGGGTTGGTTTAAAGTGACATGATACGGCAAACCACAATTCTTCTCCCTATTTTGACGCATACCCAGATTGTCAAACTGTTCGACTACCGACAGGACCACCCTTTTTGTCTCGTGCACCAGGAAAACTCACCCGAATCCACCTGGCGCAGGACGTCAAACGCCTTCAGAAACGATGCGACTTCTTTTTTTCTTCTGTACGCTTCACTGGTTTCCCGTCAAATTCATGGATAGGAGATCCGCTTGTCATGGTGGCTTTCAGGGCTCATCTCTTCATCCCACGCCTTTCCTGATTGAGTTTCAGTCAATGCCGCTTCACACGCTGCCAAATATATATATATATATGTATATATATATATGTATACATATATATATATATATGTATATATATATATATCTATATATATGTCCCGTCGCGCGCCCAGCTTTGGCCTGGAGAAAGGCGGCCAAGCCTGCTTGAAGTTTGACCGGCTTTGCTTAGGCCTCAAGTGGGTGAAATCTCAAGTTGGGGAAGACCGTTTCAAATTACTTTGGTTTCCCTTTTCAGGGCAAGGCGCGGCCGTTGTATCCCAAAGGGCTGAAGGTGTTCAGCCTTGGTTTGGGCCAGCCAGAATCTGTTTGGGCTGCCCCAAGAATCTTGGGACCTCAAAGGGAGATCCAGACTCCTCCAATGGAAGGTCCGGTGATGCTTCCAGTGGGGCAACAGCTGAGGTTTCTTGCACGGGGGGATTTTTATTCGGATGCTCGCAGGCATGCCGCTGCACCCGATGAACGTCTTCGACCGGCTCTACCAAGACGCGGTGAGGCGCTTCAACCGCTTCCAGGCGCAACCGCTTCCGGTCTCCAAGACAGGGCTATGAATGTTGATAGGGAACCACCTCAAAAGTGATTAGTGGACATGCCCAGCTGAATCACGGCCACCAAAGGGGGTTCAGTTGCGGTTTCGGTTTGTGCGGGGTTTGCGGGGTTTGTGTACTTTTCCGCGGGTTGGGAGGGAGTCCGGAATCTTGCGGAGGATAAGTCCTTGGTTAGTGAGTGGGTTGGAGAAGCTGATCGCTTAAGTCAGGGAGTGCGACAAACCATTGCTTTGCAGTTTTGCAAAGATTGTTGGGATTCTCAGATTTTGAGCCCCCCAGCTTGTAGGAAGATGGGCCTCTAGTTGCCCTTTCAAAAGCGGCCGGTTGTGGAAGACACGTGCGGTCGAGAACCTGCGAGGAGAAGTGGGTCATCGACATGCGGAATGCCCAGCAAGAGACCTGGGCGGGGGCCCAACAGTTTTTGGAGAGCCGACAGTCCGTTTCAAAGGGTCCCTACTGCGGATGGACGAAATCCATTCGCACCACTTTGAAACCATGAGAAACCATTGTTTGTTGGTATTTATAGGGGACTCATCATTCCAGGGTTTCTTAGGTGGTGCAGGATTTCGTCCATCCACAGTATCACAGGTGTCCTTTCAGGCTTTGGGGTTAATTAGAAATAGATGGCACTGGTTTGGATTGGATTCCAGAGCAGCCCGGCTTAGGCGCAGGAAGGCGTGGAAAGCAACATGGGAATGCATTGCCAAAGTGCAAAAACTGGGGCTCCAACCCACAGTGTTCTCCACGCCGGTTTTTGAGCCTTTCGAATGACCAAGCCTTGAGTACCTACCTACCAAAGCCATAGTTGTTTCCAGTGTCGGGGCAGGCTATGCCGAATTCAGGGCCCCCCCTTCTTCCGGGTTATGTTGGACCCAAAGCGGGGTACTTCGAGCCGCAGCCCCTTGGCTGAGGAGCGGATCTTGGGCATCTACGACGGCCCCCCGCTGTCACGGGAGCAGGTGACGGCGCTGGTGAAGGGCGGGCTCTTGGACGTGAGGACCGTCGTCGTTCGTTCGGTTTAGGTCGGAGAGGGCGGGGGTTGCAGGGTGGTGGTGTCTGCCAGTCTACCCTTTTGTGGGGCTTGAGTCATGGTGGGTGGGTGGGTCGAAAAGCCCGCATTGTTTTCAGACTCTCAGATTTTCAAGCTTATATTTGTAGGCGCAATCACACTAAACTCCCGAATAAGAAGCATCCAGACAAGTTCAGATAGCCCATGCTGTCTTCACCTCTTCCTCCTCTCCTGTTGTTTACTCTGTTAGTATATGCTTGTTTTGTTCTCTTCTAGTTCCCCAGTACTGACGGGGGTGTAGAACTGCCCCATTTGTTGATCCACCCATGTTTCGACACATACTGTAGATATATACATATATACATCATATTGATACGTCAGAGAAAGCATACCAATATGATACATGTATATATATATATATATACATATATATATATATATATATATGTATATATATGTGTGTGTATGTATACACATGTATATGCGTATACACATCTGTATATATTTATGTATAAATAGATCTCCGCCATCGATCTATATCCTCAGGAGGTTCGCCTTCGACGACGCGCCAGCGCTGAGCTCCTGCCCCAACTGTGGGGCAAACCTGAGGCGCCAGCCAGCCTTGTGGTTTTGTGGTTTTGGGGGGAGGAGGGGGGTGGAGGGGCGTCCCTTTGGGACTGATTGGGTTTTCCTTGTGAAACTTCGGCAAATCTGGGCTGTATTTCCTGGGTCCCTTTGTAGGGAGTCAAACCTCGGGTTAAATGATATTGTGGCTTTCGCATTTGCCAGCTGAGTGGGTTTTCGTTGGTGAAGCATGCAAATTTGGGCTGTATTTTGGGGCGAACCCTGTCAAGGCCATGTCCATGCGTCGGCTTTTTTGGGGAGATGGGTTGCGCTTAAATTCAACGGCCTTTTGGTTCAACTGGTGCTATCTTTCCTCTTGCTTTCGTCTTGTTTACTAATTCAAAGACTTCCTTATTGGACAAAGGTGACATGTTAGGCCCCCGTTTGGAGAAGCTTGCTCGTTCGGGAATGATTGGTTTCCTTGACCAACCCCCGCAAACGATTCCCTGCTGAGGGAACCATTTTTCAGGGGTATGCCAGGGCTAGGAACACTCCCTGAGTTCCTGAGCTTGATACATTTTGGGGCAAACCCACAGGACCCCCGTTTTGGTGGTTCAACAGCACCTGTTTGCCCAGGTGAGTTTCCCTCGGGGTGATGTTCTTGGGCTCACATTGGAACTTTGGAACCCTGTGGTTTGAACCATAGTTGAACTCTGCGGAAAGAACAAGCGAAAAAAGATGACAGCATACGACCGTGGGGCGAACTCTGGTGGGAAAGTGGGTGAAACATGATGACACCAACCCTTTTTGCTAGCCCCAGGCCGGTTTTTTTGACCTCCGGTGCCATCCGTGTTTCCAGCTGGATTCCACTGGGATCGGCCGGGGGGGGGGGGGGGGCGGCTTCGTGGGCGCCAGGGCGGCCACTCCGGAGAGGCTGAGCTTCCGGCCGCACAGCCAGCCCTCCGAGCCAGGGCCCGTGGGTATGGGGTGCGGAGGCATGGTGCCACAGGCAAACCAGAGGCAGCAGTTGGTAGGTTTAGGAAGCAGCAGTATTGGGGGGTTTCATCCATCTCAACTGGTGCGTACCGTGGATTTTGTCCGTTCGCAGGAAGCCGATTTATGGGGGGTGTTATCCCCTTTGGGCTGGTGGTGGAAGGGAGGCTGATCCCATTTCAGAAGGAAAACCAAAAGGAAACCAAGAGGAAACCAATTCAGACCTCTTGCGGGACAAACGAGCCCCGAGGGCCCGTCGCCCCAAGCTGGAGCGGATGCGGACCTGGGGCGGCGCGCTGTCGATGCCCAAAGGCTTCGGGGCTTCGCCCGGAAGGGGAGTGGGGAGTGGGGAGGGGCCATAAAGGGAGGTCAAAACATGCGATTTGTCGTCTTTCTTGGGGTGTTGCTCGTTTTTTTGTACTGGACTTGGGGTGCGACTTGGGGCGCGACTTGGGCCTTGTTTTTTGCAGGGCCTTGTTTTTTCTTGGGGTGCGACTTGGGCCTGAAGGTTAACCGTTCACGGCCATTCCGTTCTCTGTGCAGGCACCACCTACACCTCGGCGGAGGCGCTGACGAGCCGAAGGGATTTGTACCTGGACATCGTGGGCTTCCACCCCAATGCGCCCCAGGAGAGCGCTGGCTGGAAGGCTCGATGTTGTGGGTTGGGTTGAACATGGGAGCCACAAGAGTCCAAGTATTTCCCTCTGGTGGCTTCGAACATTACCTTTTTGGCCCATTGGTGAGATTTGTTTGTGTGATGTTTAAAGGGGAAATATACGGATGCCCTATTAGGTTCCTGAGTTGGAATGACCCCTGATTCCTTGGGAATCGGCAAGCAAAGGGGAACCATAGGCTTCAGTAGGGAATACCCCCGGTGGATGCACAAAATCCATGTCAGGCACCGGAGATGGATGATGCCCTTTGAATACTGGTTCATAACCGACCTACCAAGTGGTGCAGGAGTTTGTCCATCCATAGCACGAATCATCCCTTGTGGGGATTCCCTTAGTTCGTCCCCCAAACACTTGACATCCCAAGCTGGCCAAGTTGGCCTAGGTTACCTTGTTTGCTTTTTAGTTTCACTTTGAATCCTTTAAGTTCCTGCCTACTTCCTACTAACCTTCACGCGGCCACAGCCGGTGAGGGGCTTTCTCATTCCAGGAGCGCAAAGCCTTTGCCATTGTGAGTGAAGCTGACCAGCATCTCGGCTCCAAGCGGGGGGACTGGGATGCGTGCGTGTCCCTGCCGTTAACTCTGTGTGCACCCATGGTACTTCTGAGGTACCACCGCCACATGCACCTCCAGCGCTTCGACGACTCCCCGAAGACTCCCAAGCCTTTGGTCTCGCCCAAGGTGTCGGAGCAGGGGACCCCGGCTTCGGCCAGATGCATGCGTGCGGGGGAAGGGGGTGCAAAAGAGGAGGGGAGGTGCTCTTCACTGCTCTTGGCTTTTCGGCGGTTTTCCACATTGCGGGAAAAGGGGCTTTGGCTGCCACAAGTGATAAATCGGTCATGGGGATGACCCACTTTGGCATCACAGAAAGGAGTATTCCCACAATCATGGTTTTGCAGCGAGCTCCCTTGGGCTATTGGGGGCCATTTGACTGCCATTCGGGGGGGTTCTCTGCTGGATGTGCGTTTCCCCCTTACTTCAGACCTGCGCCCCTTCATGGCTTTGTTTGGGAAAGCTCCCTTCCAAGATGACCCGAAAAGGAAGGGGCGTCGACTGAATGGATGAGGAAACCTTACTGATGTTGCTCTGTTTCCCCAAAGAGATCCGAATTCTCTCTCACTTCCTGAGAAACCTCCTAAGAAACCTCAAAGGTCGCTTTTAGTATTTGATGGGCATTGCCAATCCATTGTCCCCCAAATGTGCCATCCATTAATTCGCCTCTGGGGCGGAAGAGTTACTAAAATGAGTTTTCCCGTGGTCTTGGCTAAATTTAGTTTTATGGTGCAAACCTCCATTCTAATTATTTAAGGGCTGCCGCCCAGTGCCGCCGACCCCTCCGCTGGGGGCCAGCCCAGGTTTTTTTTTGTTCTGGCAGCGGCTTTTGGCTGGTTCTGGCTTGCTGGCTTGCTCGCTCGCTTGCTTGTTTGCTTGTTTTCAGCGCTTTTCCAGGCCGCGCTCGTTTGCCCACAGCGAGCACCAACCAAAGGAGTGCTATATGGAAAGTAGACAGCAATCGGTCCCCAGGGCGCAACCAGCAAGAACAGCTTCGCGTCCAGCGCGCTTGGAGGCCGCACTCGCTGCGCTGCAGCGAGCACGAACCAAAGGAGTGCGCCGGCAGCCTGCTCCGCCGCGGCCGAGTGCCTAACGTCGCATTTGAGTCCAACATGCAGCAAAGCTATCGGTGCAGAGGGAGCGGCCAGCCACAAAAGCTTCGCTTCCCGCGCTTTTCCAGGCCGCACTCGTTTGTCCACAGCGAGCGCCAACCAAAGGAGTGCGCCGGCAGCAGAAAGGAAAAGGAAAGAAACCAAAGGAGTGCGCAGAAAAGGAGAAAAAGGAAGAAAAAAGGCCGTACGGGCGGGCCGCGAGAGAGCTTCAGCGCTGAAAGCTGTGCCCTGCAGGTGTTCGAGCGCTGTTTTAGGCCGCACTCGTTTGCCCCCCACAGCGAGCACCAACCAAAGGAGTGCGAAGACAGGCCGAACGGGCTGGCCGTGACAGAGCTTCAGCGCTGAAATCTGCGGCCAGCAGGTGTTTGAGCACTCTCGGCCTTCTCAGCTCAGGGGTAGTTGGTGTAGCGGCATCACACCCAGCATGTGAGAGGGCGGGCTCAATCCCCGGCCTGTCCATGCCCATGTGCGCCTGCGTCTGTCACAGTTTGCCTCTCCCTGGTCTTTCATCCCTTTGGGTTTGCTGTGCGTCTTGCCAAGACCGGCTGGTACGCCGCGGCCGGGTGCCGAACGTCACTTTTGAATCCTATATAGAAAGTAGAAAGCTATCGGTCCCCAGGGCGCGACCAGCAAGAACAGCTTCGCGTCCAGCGCGCTTGGAGGCCGCACTCGCTTCGCCGCAGCGAGCACGAACCAAAGGAGTGCGCCGGCAGCCTGCTCCGCCGCGGCCGGGTGCCTAACGTCGCGTTTGAGTCCAATATGCAGCAAGGCTATCGGTCCGTCCAGCGGCCTCTTTTCGCTGTGGGCAAACGAGCGCGGCCTGGAAAAGCGCTCAAGCACCTGCAGGGCACAGTTTTCAGCGCTGAAGCTCTGTCACGGCCCGCTCGTCCGGCCTTTTTGCTTCCTTTCTGCTGCCGGCGCACTCCTTTGGTTGGTTCTCGCTGTGGGCAAAGGAGTGCGGGCCCGCCCGTTCGGCCTCTAGTCTTCCTTTCTGCTGCCGGCGCACTCCTTTGGTTTCTTTCCTTTTCCTCTCTGCTGCCGGCGCAAGCGCGGGAAGCGAAGCTTTTGTGGCTGGCCGCTCCCTCTGGACCGCTTCAGCGCTGAAAGCTATGCGCAGCAGGTATTTGAGCACTCTCGGCCTGCTCAGCTCAGGGGCAGTTGGTGTAGTGGTATCACACCCGCTCAGCATGCGAGAGGGGCTGGGTTCAATCCCCGGCCTGTCCATGCCCATGTGCGCCTGCGTCTGTCACAGTTTGCCTCTCCCTGGTCTTTCATCCCTTTGGGTTTGCTGTGCGTCTTGCCAAGACCGGCTGGTACGCCGCGGCCGGGTGCCGAACGTCACTTTTGAATCCTATATAGAAAGTAGAAAGCTATCGGTCCCCAGGGCGCGACCAGCAAGAACAGCTTCGCGTCCAGCGCGCTTGGAGGCCGCACTCGCTTCGCCGCAGCGAGCACGAACCAAAGGAGTGCGCCGGCAGCCAGAAAGCTATCGGTCCCCAGGGCGCGACCAGCAAGAACAGCTTCGCGTCCAGCTCGCTCTCGCTTCGCCGCAGCGAGCACGAACCAAAGGAGTGCGCCGGCAGCCTGCTCCGCCGCGGCCGGGTGCCTAACGTCGCGTTTGAGTCCAATATGCAGCAAGGCTATCGGTCCGTCCAGCGGCCTCTTTTCGCTGTGGGCAAACGAGCGCGGCCTGGAAAAGCGCTCAAGCACCTGCAGGGCACAGTTTTCAGCGCTAAAACTCTCTCACACCCCCCCCGTCCGAACCTTTTTCCTTCCTTTCTGCTGCCGGCGCACTCCTTTGGTTGGTTCTCGCTGTGGGCAAAGGAGTGCGGGCCCGCCCGTTCGGCCTCTAGTCTTCCTTTCTGCTGCCGGCGCACTCCTTTTGGTTTCTTTCCTTTTCCTCTCTGCTGCCGGCGCAAGCGCGGGAAGCGAAGCTTTTGTGGCTGGCCGCTCCCTCTGGACCTTCAGCGCTGAAAGCTATGCGCAGCAGGTATTTGAGCACTCTCGGCCTGCTCAGCTCAGGGGCAGTTGGTGTAGTGGTATCACACCCGCTCAGCATGCGAGAGGGGCTGGGTTCAATCCCCGGCCTGTCCATGCCCATGTGCGCCTGCGTCTGTCACAGTTTGCCTCTCCCTGGTCTTTCATCCCTTTGGGTTTGCTGTGCGTCTTGCCAAGACCGGCTGGTACGCCGCGGCCGGGTGCCGAACGTCACTTTTGAATCCTATATAGAAAGTAGAAAGCTATCGGTCCCCAGGGCGCGACCAGCAAGAACAGCTTCGCGTCCAGCGCGCTTGGAGGCCGCACTCGCTTCGCCGCAGCGAGCACGAACCAAAGGAGTGCGCCGGCAGCCTGCTCCGCCGCGGCCGGGTGCCTAACGTCGCGTTTGAGTCCAATATGCAGCAAGGCTATCGGTCCAGAGGGAGCGGCCAGCCACAAAAGCTTCGCTTCCCGCGCTTTTCCAGGCCGCACTCGTTTGTCTACAGCGAGCACCAACCAAAGGAGTGCGCCGGCAGCAGAAAGGAAAAGGAAAGAAAAGAAACGAAGAAGAACAAGAAAAAAGGGAAAGAAAGAAGGCTGGTAAGGTACAGGGCTGAACGGGCGAGGGCGAAAGGGAAGGGAGAAGGCTGCCACAGTCACGCTCCAACGCTAAACGAACACTCCCCCAGCGCCTTCCCCTTGCAGGCAGGGGGGTCGGCGGATTTAGCCCTATATTGTCTGTTTGGGGATGGTTCAAAGACAGTTTTGCTCCGAGCCTTTAAACAATGACCACACCTAGACGAATGGTATGGCTTCCTTTGTTTCCCTATTCTTTCCAGGGATTCTGGAGACCACCAGACCCTCCAGAAAAAAAATAAAAAAAAAAAAAAAAAAAAAAAAAAGAAAAAAAAGAGAAAAAAAAACCAAAAAAAAAAACAAGAGGAGCCCGGGAACCCAAAAGCAAACCAGCCTCACTCCCCATGGCATGTGGATCCCGTTGTTTTCCGGCTCAAGGGTCCGAAGGCAAACCAAGATTTAAGTTGTTCACAGTTGGGAAATCAACCCCAAAACAGATGAAGAAGGGGAGCAACGGCAACTCAAGCCGGATTGGCAGCCAGCAGCCTGTGCTCTGACCAAGCACAGAGAAAAAGGCAAAGGCACGGGTGAAACATGACAGGCCCCGCACACATGGAAGGCACGAAGTCATCCGATTCATCATGAAGAACCAATCGCAGAAATCCGAAAATGGATCCGCACAAACTACCACTCCCAAATTGGAAGCAAAGCATAATATCATAAGCTCGCTCTACACCCATCTGAAACAAGTCTGAGACACAGTGTTACAACACGATCTAATTAGACCGGGGTCAGCTGTATGGATGTTCATGCGCCCTTTTGTTTGGCTCGCTCGCGGGCGGTTTCCGCCTGTCACGAGCGTCCACCGCACCAGTCTCGCTCGCGGGCGGTTTCCGCATGTCACGAGCGTCCACCGCGCTAGTCTCGCTCGCGGGCGGTTTCCGCCTGTCACGAGCGTCCACCGCGCCAGTCTCGCTCGCAGGCGGTTTCCGCATGTCACGAGCGTCCATTGCGCCAGTCTCGGCCGCGGGCGGTTTCCCCATGTCACGAGCGTCCACCGCGCCAGTCTCGCTCGCGGGCGGTTTCCGCCTGTCACGAGCGTCCACCGCGCCAGTCTCGCTCGCGGGCGGTTTCTGCCTGTCACGAGCGTCCACCGCGCCAGTCTCGCTTGCGGGCGGTTCACGAGCGCGCCAGTCTCGCTTGCGGGCGGTTTCCGCATGTCACGAGCGTCCACCGCGCCAGTCTCGCTCGCGGGCGGTTTCCGCATGTCATGAGCGTCCACCGCGCTAGTCTCGCTCGCGGGCGGTTTCCGCATGTCACGAGCGTCCACCGCGCCAGTCTAGCTCGCGGGCGGTTTCCGCATGTCACGAGCCTCCCCTGCGCTAGTCTCGCTCGCGGGCGGTTTCCGCATGTCACGAGCGTCCACCGCGCCAGTCTCGCTCGCGAGCGGTTTCCGCATGTCACGATCGTCCACCGCGCCAGTCTCGCTCGCGGGCGGTTTCCGCATGTCACGAGAATCCACCGCGCCAGTCTCGCTCGCGGGCGGTTTCCGCATGTCACGAGCGTCCACCGCGCCAGTCTCGCTCGCGGGCGGTTTCCGCGTGTCACGAGCGTTCACCGCGCCAGTCTCGCTCGCGGGCGGTTTCCGCATGTCACGAGCGTCCACCGCGCCAGTCTCGCGGGCGGTTTCCAGCCAGCCTCGCGCGCCCAGTCTGCACCACACCGCCGTCCCCCAGCCAGCCAAACTCGCTCGCGGGCGGTCGCTCGCGGGCAGTTTCCAGCCAGCAGTCTGCACCACACGTGCCCCCAGCCAGCCCCACACCGCCTTCCCCCCAGCCAGCCTCGTACGCCCGGTCTGCACCCCCAGCCGGCGTCGCACGCCCGGTTTGCAGCACAACGAAATGGAAATCCCTTCTTATCTCCGTCGTCACAGCTTGTATCGCTCCCAGGCACCTTAAGAGAAAACCTAAAGCAATCCCCAAGCATCAGAGATGCTTTTGGGAAAAAATAAAATAGACCGGTTGTCAATGGGGGATCAACCTCTTTGAAGGAA
>CAUJNA010003838.1:1362594-1405851 GCA_963377175.1 Effrenium voratum | reverse complement strand
CCTTGGCTCAAACACATGAAAGCAGCACGCATGCGCATATGCATACTTTTTGTTTAGATGTGTGTGTGTATTCGTTTCATATATGTATATACATCTCCATTTAGACCTATACATGTTATGCATACATGCCATGTGTGACAACACAGCACGCACAACACGAAGAGAACCCCGGTCAATGGCACGACTATAGTGCCCCGCCAGCATGCCAGGCCGGGTTTACTGCACGCATGTGCTGCAGCATTTGAGCTGAGTTCTTGCGTGGCTGCAGCTGGTTTTCAGCCAAGCGGCGGGCAACCATGGGGGGCATGGGCCGAAGGGCTGCGCAGCGGCACCTACGCGAGAAGCGGGTGGCGTTGCTTTATGGGTTTTTGCATGCGTATATGCATGTGGATGGCGTCTGGGACACAGTGGAAAGCACTGGCCAGCTCCTTCCCCGAGGCAACTTCAAGCGATCGAAAAACATTCGCTTGTTGGGCGGGTTGTTTCAGCTTCCAAACACAGCTCGGGGCGGCCTTGGCCCAATGCGGTTTTTCACAAGCAAGGTGTGCCGGGCTGCTGTGAAGAAGCTTGTTTGCAGTCTGCATTTAGACCCGTCCAGGAAGGGGTCAATGCAGGAGTGGGTCACAGCGCAGTCCACCCGGCTCCAGAAAGCTGCCTCCCGAGTCCGGAAGTCTAGTGTTGCGGCCCGCCTCGTCTCGGACACAGCCATGACGGCCGACCAGGACACCCAGGCATATGACTTCGGCGAGGTTCCTTGGCTAACAATTTGTGATTTTTTTAAATACACATGCATGCATGCGTTGTTCACAAACACACATGGCACATCCTGGTTTCAGATGATCTCTGTGATGGCGGACGTTGCCAAGAAGGAGAATGTGTGGGGTGATAAGGCAAGGTGAGAACTCTAGATTGATTTTGCAAGTCAACTCCTTCAGGTTGAAGAGCTGCCCAAAAAGGCCATGATCCACAAACTCACAAACTGAGCGCTTACACGTGTTTGCTAAGGCTGGGAATCCAGAGAAGCTGATGCGGGACTGGGCCTGAGCTTGAACAGACACACACACACACACACCCTTTGACAATTTGCAAATCTCCAGGCAAAGACCCTTCTTCTTGGAGAAGATGCTTTGCTGCATATGGTGATGCTCAAAATTTGAACAAACTATGAAGGGGCCTGCTGGTTCAAACCCCAAACCTTCAAGTTGTCTCTAAATGCATTTAAGTTTCAAACACTGTGAAAGAAGTCTTTGGGTTTCAAGCGCCGCTACACAAAGCTGTCACAAGGGCAAAAGCACTCAGTCCTCAAAATGTTTGTTAAAGAAGCGCTTAAAGCCTCGTACCCAAAACTCCCATCTTGTAAGGGGCCCCTCCAAACACGCCCCCTTGCAGCCGAGGATGATGACCTTGAACTCGAAGACGAAGAGAATGAGGAGGCGTGCTGCGCATCTCGCTGAGCCTGTGTGGTTGTTCCGACGTCGCAGGAGCACAAGATCGGCAACGAGAGTGGGGTGCTCAGAAAGCATGTTTCACTCCTTTGCCCAAACTGGGTCTTCAGGTCAATCAGAAGAAGCAGAAGCTGAAAAAGAAGAAGAAGGCCTCTAGTTTTGTTGCTTTCTAAACGCTTGCTTCTTGGCAGGTTGGTGGCCGGCATCCTCTCAAGGTGATAGCCCCAGAAAATTGGGAAGGGTAATCACGTGGGGCTTGATAACTGGCAGGTTTGGATGTGGAGGACTTGGTCTCGGAACAGGACACTTGCCGGGTGCAACATCTACATTCCCGTTTTGAGTGTTGCTTCCAACAAGGACGAAGATCTTGAAGCGCATGAAAAGGAGGCAGGGGGTTCACACCTGTGCCTGTTTTCACGCTTGGCAAAAAAAAGGTGGTGGGGTGCGACGACGGCGCCGACGACGACGGCGCCGACGACAAGGCTCGATCTTCTTTCAGGTTTGGGTTTGTTTGCTCGCTGTGCTGCTCAGGAGTGGGCATCTGAAGTTCAAAGCGGAGTTGCCGAAGCCCTGACCTTGCGTTCTTTCTCCCCAAACATGTTTGCACAACCGTCCCACCAAGGAAAAGACTCGTGTGCAAGGGGCCCAACAAGGTTGCAGTTGTTCTCGCCTGGCTTTGTTTTGCAAGGTATGACCCAGAATGGCTGAACAAGAAGGAGAGTGTTGACCCAGTGCAGCCGCCAGAGCCTACTTTGCTCTGGTTTCTAGAGTGATTTTGACACGCGCAAGGTATGCCAAGACCCAGCTGGCGGCTGCCTTGAAGTTGGAAAAGGCTCGCAGTTGCAACGGTTTACATTTCTCATCACTTGCACTTTTGACAGGCCGCCAAAAAGATGCAGCGGCAGGACAAAAAAGGGACACCTTTGAATTCGAAACATTCGTGCTGTTGGCCTGATCTTGCAATTTCAGGAGGCGAAGGGGCCGGAGGCGAAGGGGCCGGAGGCGAAGGGGCCAGCGGCGAAGGGGTCCAAGGCAAAGCAGGCCAGTGAGCCATTTCTTCAATCACTGTTTAGCTATAGGTGCCTTCCCAGGTTTGACCCTCCAGTTTTCCCTTTGCCTTCACTGCCACTCAGGTGCAAAAAAAACCGGCAGCGAAGCCGAAAGCTGCCAGCAAGGCAAAAGCTAAGGCAAAAGCTAAGGCAAAAGCCGCTGCAAAAAGCAAGGCAAAGGCAAAGGAAGGTGAGAAGAAACCTTACAACTTTACATCGTACGGGGAAGCAAAGAAGGCCTTCAAGAGCTCGTGCCTAGCAAGCAGTCTTTACCTTCAAGGGCTCTCCAACCCCGGCCCAGCCAAGGCAACCGTGGCCTTCGCTGTCTGCGTTCGAGCAGGCTTGGCTGGCCAGCGTGCCTTGGCAAGTTGGCGAGCGCAGTCAAAGTTAGATCTTGCTGGGGTTGAGGGTTGATTGAATCTTAGGATGTCCGCGCCGACATTCTCAAGGACATGCCGATTACTGAGCAGAAGCGCCGCCGGTATGTGTGATTTGAATTGGGCTTCTTTTTTTGGGGGGGTGCTGGGCCACAGCAACACGGGGTGCTAAGTGGGGGAACGCAGGCCCTGGCGCAGGGTGCCAACACTCCCAAACCAAACAGTTTTCAGTGGGGCGTGTTTCAGAACCTTTGAAATAAAATAAACCTACTGGAGCTGCAACCCCACTTCGCAATTTATTTTGTTGCTGTGTGCCTGTTCGCCCATGGTAGATCCATCTTCGATCGCATTAAAGCAACGCCTCGGAAATTGGAAAAGACCTTGCGACATGTAAATGTGTGATTGAGAGATTGCAGATCGGCAGGTGTCAAATCATGTGTTCGTTCGCAAAAAAAGTGTCATTCTTGCATGGCTCAAGCGGCAATGGCCCCGAAGCTGGAGGCTAGGAACAAGTATAGAGCTCATAAGGGCGAGGCGAAGCTGGAGCAAACAAGCAAGCCTAGCGCCCAAAAGGCTGAGCCGATTGCGTGCCAGCCTTCGCGTGCCAGCAAGGCTTTGCACTCAGTTCCAAAGCCACTCGCTGTTTTGACTCCTGCATCTGCCAAGGTCGAAGAGAGCGAGAGGACTGTTTTGCCCTCAGTCATTTTGTGTTTGGGCACACGTTCCTGGTTTGACTCTGTAGGTGGTGAGCCCATCGCCGGAAGTCTGAGCCTTAGTTGCGGCGGGCGTGAGCTTCTCGTTTCTCGCTTGCTCAGGCTGGGCCATCTAAAGAGGAGGAGCAAGCAGCTCCATTCTTAGCCGTTGCCGTTTTGTGCTTGCACCCACGTAGCATTATCCGTCAAGGCCTCTTGCTCCACTGCGGTGCCCAAGATTCAGCCGCCCCCAGCCACGGCTTCAGTTTGTGGTTGCACACGCAGGCATGGTTTGTGTGCGTGCGCATTCCTCAGGTGAAACGGCCTCGGGTTGCGGCCTGGCGCGGTTCCTGTGCTGCACACACTTCAGTTTTGCGTTTTTGGCGCCAAGGACACCTAGCCAAGAGGTGCTCTTCAAGGCGACACGTTGCTGAGTTCTCACTAGGTGGTTCCCCCTTAGCCTGACAGGACGTGGAGCTGAAGCCGCCTTCGCTGAGCGGCAGCTTGCTGGTTTGCAAGTACAACCGCACGCAAGCAAAGAGCTCCAGCAGAAATCCGGGCGAAGGAGAGAATGCGTGCCTTGTCAAATTAGACAAAATTGCTTTCATGTATAGTCCTCTCTTACCACTCAGCTAAGGGTATAGCAGATTGTCAATCCTGCTCTGCGCGCTCATCAACAGCGCAATCGAAGCTCGACCGGCAAAACAAACAGAGGCAAGACTCTTTCAAATCCTTTGCACTTTGATGATGCTGTTTGATTTTCCCTTGACAACGGCCTGCACTGAGCGTGTCCCAGGAGACGCTGAGCCCCAGGGATTTGCAGGAGGATTGCGCGGGGCACCACAACCTCGCGAGCAGCGCCAAGGCGTTCGGGCTGCGGGTGCTGGCCAGGGATGACGCTTGGACCAGTAAAAGCAGTTTAAAAAGCATGTGTGGCCCTCTATAACTCAGGTGACCTATTCCCGTCACCAAGATTTGACCTTTGGCACTGGCTTTTTGAAAAGCCTTCAAGGAGTGCCAGCCTTAGAACCCCGTATCTTAAAAATGATGTGTTTCTGCCCAGCTGCAACTACTAAGTTACGTCATATGCGCAGGGGGGGTCTCTATTGGGTAGGCCCCCCCTGCTCATCTTGGATATGGCTAAATCGCTCTTCTTCGAAGAGAAGTCGGTTAAATCCAGGAGGTTCCCGAAGGTCTGACCGCATCAAAAAGGCCAACAAAATTGCTTCTTGTCTGAAAATGGCGCCCTTTATCACCTAGCGTGAGCTACATCTAAATTGAATGGCCAACTAAGGCAAGACGTGTTGCATACCTTTGCTACTACTGCTACAGGAAAGGTGTGTGGTTTAGCATTGAGCAACCTCAAAGCTCATTGCTGTACCAGTACCGGCCTATAGCTTCGCTGATGAGGAAAACAGGGGCCAAGTTGGTGTCAGTGCCACTGGGAGAGCATGGAGCAGTGTCAGAGCTTCTTGTTTCAAATTGGCTTGTTTGGCAGTAGCAGTTGGGCCAACTATTGAGAGGTGTACTGTTCAATCTTTCAATCATTCCAAAGTGCCTTTTTTGCAGCCTTGTTGGGTGCTGAAAAGGAGAAAAAAGGCACTTTACTTTGAGCCTTTGATTGCCACTGCGCAACTAAGGAAAAGGGTTTGCCTTTTGACTACCTGGCCTGCTGCCTGGAAGCTGGGAAGCACTTTGGACCCCAAGCGGAGGCTGGTGCAATGCGCGGCTAAGTTGACCCCCAAAAACAAACACAGTTCCTTTTCTTTTGAGTTCCCGAAGTCAACGCTGCAAATGGCTTTACTGAAAACACACACCGGTCCGTCCGCTCACACCCATTGCCAGGATGCAGCTTCAGGAGCTCCAAGCGGCGAACCACATCCGGCTGGTCAGGAGGACGCGCTCAAAGGCTGGCAAGACGCAGGTGGCCGCCCAGCTGCAGCAACCTTGGATTTTCGATTTCTAGCACAGGGTGTTTCAAGTTTTTTGTCAAGAAGCATTTCCCTTTAAAGTGGGGGCGGTTGCGGTGGTTGCTCCATTTAGTTAGAGGTGTTCAGCTTTAGCCCAACTGCCCACAAAGTGGTTTGGTGAATTTCACGGAATTGTGGGAGGGGGTTTTCGAGTTTCCCCTTGACAAAAAGCAAAGACCGTTGAAACCTTTCCTAAGACGGGCGAGAAGAAGCACCTGGAGCTCTCGGCGGTGTACCCATTTGGTTTGGGGTTCAAGGTGAGCGGCATTCTTCATGAAGAACTGCTGCTTAGCGCTATAACCATTTGTTGTGGCTACCCAACCTTCTTTCAACTTTGTTTGCGCTGGGCGCTTTGCTAAGGAAGGGCCAGCCGCGGGTCATCGAAGCTGATGAGGACCTGGACATAGAGGATGGGTCAGTTTGTAGTGACGACAGTGGCTTGGAAAGCCTTTGCGGCTAGGGGGCGCAAAAAAGCTGTGTAGACACTGTATTGCATGCCATTTGATCACACATCTATCTGCACATGCGCAGGCATGCAATCCCACTCATCGACTTTTTGTGTGCTTGGGCTCAAGTGATTTTTGTGTTTGGGGCGGCGCGCCCCCTTGCGCGCCTTTGATCATGGGCGGGGAGGACGGGAGTGTCGAGGTTGATTCGAAACTGAAACCCCTTTTGAACCTCGCAGACCAAGTAGTTTAAAACTTCCCATGCGTAGGATCGTTGGGCCAGCAATAGAACCTTAAGCCCCTTAATTTGTGTGGGGGAAGCAGCAAAGGTCTCCAAGCGAATTTCACGCGAATTTCACGAAGCCCTATGGTGAATTTCACGAAGCTTTGTAGCGAGTTTCACGAACAGCCTTTCCAAGCATGATTCTTAGCATGATTTGTGGGGCGACATCCTTCACCCTTTTAAACATGATTCCCAGACATCCCTTTGAAACCCTCGAGTGAATTTCACGAAAACCTTTGGCGTGAATTTCACGGCAACAGTTGGAGTATCGTGGAAACAGGGGATTAATAGCTTTGTTTCGGTGTATTTGAGGGGCCCCTTCCTATTCAGCATGGTTTCCCTGGTGAATTTCACTCACATTCCTAGATTGGCATCAATTTGGCATGCTCCGTGGCCGAATTGGGGCCGCGTGAAATTGCGTGAAGATGCGTGACACCGGCCACAAGGTGCAGGGTCTTTCCGTGAAAAAGAGTGAAAAAGGGGGGGCGCAGAAAACACCCTTATCTGAAAGACCTGAGCCCGTCTTTTGTGGGGTTTGCCCCTGCAAGGACTCGACCCTGGGTGGAGAAGGCAGGTGCTGGGGGTTTCGTCAAATGCGTCCAACATGCACCCCGGCAGGCCAGCTGCGAAGGAAGCCATCCCTCGTGCGGGTGAAGGAGGAGGAACCCGCTGAGCGCCCCAACAAAAGGGTTTGCTTTGCTGAGGACGGGGCCAAAGGCAAAGGTAAGGGCAAAGGCAAGCAGCACGGCAAAGGAAAGGGGAAAGGGAAGGGGGGGAAAGGGGAAGAAGAAGAAGCAGGCAAAGGGAAGAAGGGAAAAGGCAAGACAGGCAAAGATTTGGAGAAAGGACAGGGAAAGAAAGGAGAGAAGGGAAAAGGAAAGAAGGGTGGCAAGGCCATGCAGGAGCAGGAGGAAGAAGCGGAGGATGACGTGGAGGAGAAAGCAGAGGGTGAAGCGGAGGAAGATGGGTCGGAAAACAAAGATGATCCGGATGGGTCAGAAAAGGAGGAACAGGAAGAAGGAGATGAGGAATGCAACAATGAGGATGAGGAAGAGCCGGATGAAGAAGATCAAGAGGAGGATGAAGGTGAGGAGGAGATCAAAGAAGACAAGAAAACCAGAAAAGGAGAGCCCGTTACAGGCAAAGGAAACAAAGGAAAGGGCAAGGCAATCCCCAAAGGAAAAGGAAAGGGCAAGGACAAGGAGGCAAGCCCAAAAGGAAAGGGCAAGGATGCAAGCCCCAAAGGAAAAGGAAAGGGCAAGGACAAGGAGAAGGAGGCAAGCCCAAAAGGAAAGGGCAAGGAGGCAAGCCCCAAAGGAAAAGGAAAGGGCAAGGACAAGGAGGCAAGCCCAAAAGGAGCGGGGAAGGAATCAAGCCCGAAAGGAAAGGGCAAGGAGGCAAGCCCAAAAGGAAAAGGAAAGGAGGCTAGCAAGGATGGCAGAAACGCAAAAGACAAGCAAAGCAGCAGGGAAGAACAGTCGCCTGCAGGTCCTCGAATCGATAGGTTATACTTGCTTTGGCTTATTCATGTTGATTTGTTCAAACGTCTTTTGCCCTGCCAGGACAGCAGTTCCAGACCCCTCCGACGCGAAAGTCGGCTGCTTCATCACCGACGCCGCAGCTGTCACTTGCTTAGTTTCCAGCTTCAGCGCAACTGCGAGTGTCATGCGATTTCCTGAGGCGAAGGAGTAACACTTCGGTGAGTGCCCGGAGTGCAGCTTGGTCTTTACTTCCACCCGCAACAGAGAATTGCCCCATCTTGCGACTGCTTTTTCTAAGGCTGGATCTGGACCCAAAGTTCGTGTGGGTGGCCTTGCTGTTCGTGATGCAGATGGCAAGCTGAAGAGGGTTGAGGGCTCAAAGAACTTTGTCGTGTCTCTTGTCCCAAAAGCGTTTCAACCTGCAATCTTTCAGGTCAGGTTGCTGACCGATGAGCAGAAAGCCCGGGTGCGTGCTATGAAGCAGTCTGATGAGATGGAGCCCCAGGCATCGACTTTGAAACAAATCACCCAAACACTTGTGTTATTTGATTGCTAGGAGCGGAGGATGTGGTACCGTGCCCTGGACAGGAGGTTTGAAAAGCCTGAAGGACTGTTTTTTTTGACCCAAGTAGTGCAAGCTGGGCGCGCGCCAGGACTTCCTGCTGGCCTCCAGCAGAAGTTCGCGGCGGCGGCGGGGTCGCACACAAAGAAGTTCCTTGGTCGCAGAACTCGTTGCCACACAGTTTGCTATTTGGGTTGATGTCACCCCTGCCCATCTCAAGGTTTCAGCTCCTGAAGGCCCCATGGCTGCATAGTTCTGAAATGAGACACCTACATGCATTGATGGCTATCTACTGAGGAGTTCATGCTGGATGAGAACATGTTCCACTCTCAGTTGTTTCAGAAAATTTCACACCCTCCCCCAACCTGCCCTGCTGAGGACCAATGTTCATGTTGAGGCGGTCTTCCAAGAGTGCCTTGCCATATAAAGGAAATGAGCATGTGCACACCTGCAAACTTAGGGAACAAACCTCGGCTTCTGACAACATCTACGAGGAGGTCCCGCTCTACGACCTGAAGGAGAGATACAAAACCCCAGCTGGGCAGACACTTGGTGAAAATATGTTTGATGCTTGCAAATTGGAGCCTTGCAACATGGGAAATTATTTTCATGAGGGCCTACTTGAAGACCATCACTGACAGCTCAGCTCTTAGAACATGCGCGTTGCACAAAGCCTTTTGCTTAGCAATGACTTAGGCCAAAAAGGAAAGCCACACCCCCAGAAAGAAGCTTCTTGGCTGAAAGGGTCTGAAGTTGCACGATCAGTTCATCTTATCGTGCACTAAGTTGCGCAACAACCCGGACTGCAGACTGTACAAGGTGTTTGCCCTCAACCGCTTCACCAGCCACTTGGATGCAACCTGAGTCAAAGCCGCACGCGTGTTCGTTTCCCAATTTCCTCAGGCAGCGACAAGTCAAGCATGGGAACCAGCGTGAAAGCAGGGGGAGTTGTCAAGTTAAAGGACGCTGGGGCAAAGGGCTTAATGAGCGAAGTTGTGGATCGTTGGGCTAAAAGGCCGAAAACATCCTTCGACGATGACGAGGAAAAGCCAAAGAAGAGGCAGAAGGAGGATGGTGGTGAGAAGGTCAAAAAAGAAAAAGACCCTGAGGCCCACTTGCTTTCGCACAGCTTTATAACCACATGTTTTGCTATTTGTGGCAGACTGAGAACGCTGCCACTATCGCAAAGGACATCCGCGCGTGGGTGTCTCAATTGGTTTTCAGGGGAAACCTGCATAGCTCAATGTTTAGCCAAGGATTAAGAAGCTGGCAGAGAAGGCTTTGAAAGCTTCAGCTGAGATATCCACCCTCCAGATTCCCGAAAGCCAGGTTTCGCCCCCAACTCAAGACTTTGTGTTGCAGCCACGGCCCAGGCAACGCTGGCTTCCTTGAAGTCCAGGCACGCGTGGCTTGTGAAGATCTCGTCTGAGCCCAATCCTCAGATTCAGCGTTTGCAGGTCCATTTGAGCGAAGCTGCGACAATTGTTGAAATTCCCCAGCTACAGGTTGGAGAACGGGGTCTTTGCTGGGCAAGATCCGGAAATCTTGATCAAGGCGCGAATGAGCAATGAGAAGAAGTTCGAGGACTATCAAGCATTTCATGCAACCGGATTTGAGTTGAAGGTGAAACACACTTGCAGGAAGCCCTTGACGTCATCGACAGTGCGATAGTGGTCATCCGTAGCTCCAAAAGCCGCGCTAGCCCAAGGGAAAATCTCAGAGCTAAGGATTTGATAGTGCTTGTGATTCGGGGTAAGTTGGAGGTGACTACATGTTGTTTGAAAGGGGTTGAAGGGTTCACCAGTTGTGGTTTCCAAAACATCCCGGAAAAATGGGTCGCAACCCTTAGGTGCAGCCAAGAAGGAGAAGAAGGCTGCCCAGGCTGCTGCGGCAGCTGCGGCTGCCGAGGCCGCCCAGGAAGCAGCGCTGGCCGGCGGCGACGACCTGGAGTGGTGGGACGCTGATGATGTGGCTGGCGAAAACTGGGAAGAGGACTGGAAGGAGTCCTGGTGGGGGGAGGGTTGAGTGGTCAAATTAGTGGGCTAGGAAGAAGGAAACACGTGCAGCTTTCAAAAGTATGGCTCGGTATACAAAATCAACAAAATTTACATGTGCGGCTGGCCCACTAGTTTGCTCTAGACTTACTCGTTTTTGAGTACCTCAACAAGAGGGTTGGCAAGCCAATAGCTGCTGCCGCACGGGGCCTCTTGCGTCACGCGCAAAAAAGTCCTAGCGCTGGTTACTCTTGCCTGCAATTCCACACCCAGTCAAAACCAGCGTGGCCCTGCCTCTACCCCGTGCAGGCAATGGCCAAGCCGCTGTGGCCAGCCTGGTGCAGGAGTTCTTTGAGATGCTCACAAAGGGAGAGGCTTTGCGTTTTCCCCAAAGTGCCCAACTAGCAAGTGCACCATCTAAGGCATCGATGCGACGGCTTTGCAAACTGGTTCTGACTTTGATGCGCCTTCCGCATTACCTGGTTCCGAGCCCTAGCTGCCAATGTGCTTCTTCTTCTTCTTTCATACCCTGTAGTCATCATCTAAGGACAAATATTTTGCAGTTGGGGGATATGTTTGAAGGAGCCTGCGGATGGGGCTTGGAGAGGGCTTTCAACAAGTGGGCTTGCAACCAGCGATGGCGGCAGTGTTTGCCAACGACCTTCTGGGAGCACCTTGGCTAAACAAATCAAACGTGTTTCGATCAACAGCACTTCCCATGCAACAGAGTAAGGTTCGAAGCGCCCCGCACAGACATAGATTGGCGCAAGGATGAGGACACGAAGCCAATCAAGATTGCTGTGATGCTCCCCCACGAGTTGTTTGCGACTCTGTGGTGCTTTGAAGGCGGGGAGCTTTTCCATTCTTTGCTAGCAGGCACGCCTGCTGACTCATGGCTGCTAGATAGCAAGACGTTTTTTTTCAACATGCAAGTTTGCTTTCAACTTCTGTCGTTGAGGCGCAACCCCAACCCAAGGACATGCAAGAGTATTGGGAACAAAATGCTGCATTTGGTGACGAATTGCTGGATGCTTGGGGTGATGAGGCCATGGATAGTGCGTCATATTGATTTCCTTTTTCTTTGAGCGCGGTCAGGCACCAACAACTTTGCACAAGGTGGTTCCTTTCCGCCTCTATGGGGATGGCGCTGATGCCACCCGTGTCCTCCTTAGTCTTTCCCCAACCTATTGTTTATTGCCAACCAAAGCTAGCGAATGCCGAGGCAACCAGAGCTTTGAGCTGATGAGCCTCTTGCCAGTCTGCTCGCCGAGCTCCTCCACGTTGGACTCACGGCTTCTGTTCCTTGGATGAGTGGGTTTGTCAGGGGCAGGTGGGTGGCTTTTCCTATAGCTGAGGCTTTGTGTGAGGAACAACCAGTACACTGGCAAGGCCTGAGCACAAACGTGTTTGAGACATGTTTTCTGAACGCTGGAGCTTCCTAAGGCAGCCCGCAAAACAGTGCTGGAGATCCTTGCTTGGAGTATGAATGCTTTGAGCGGCTGGCTCAGTTCAATCAGCCGTCAGCATGTTTGATGTTGAAACTCTCAGGTTCAGGCAAGTGGCCTGACACTGACCCCTGGGGTGTGGCTTTCGGCGCAAGCTACATGCCTGAGCGGGGCCTGCTCTCCGGAAAACTGCTTGCTGATGGATGGAGGGGAGTGTGTGATGGGTTCCAGGGTGACCAAGAGTGGCTGGTGAAAGTTTTTGATCTGCAACGACCCTTTCTTGCACTTGTGTTGACGTGTGACTTGCAATCCCTCACTTTTTTTTGTGGGCCAAGGAAATTGGTCCAGGGTTTCCTGCTGTCACTACTGTGAGGTGAGGGTTGTTAGCTTTTCTCTCCAAACAAAAAGCTAGATTGCGAGGCAAAGCTTCGAGCTCCTGCAGGGCAAGAAGGCATGCTGTACACTGTCTATGGGCCTGATGCTCCGCATCGCGCAACGAGACCTAGACGCAAAAAGCGAGGCTGACTCTGAGCAACGCCAGTGGCCAAACCTAAGGTTGGTCAGCAAGGACGCGTTCCTCCTTCTGCACGGCAACAGCCCGATGACATCTGTGTTGGGATTCAATCCTTGGAGCAGCTTGCCTGCAAAAACCGTAGTGGTTTAACGTTTTGCAAATTTTCGCCACGCACATCATGCCAAGGAATATATCCGGATCTACTACACATAGTTGATCTGGCAATTCTGCCAGATTGCTATGCGTCAGCCCTGCTTGACTGGACCGACGGCGTGAGAAACCGGAATGACGCCCTGAAAGCTCTCTGGGCAACATATTCAAATTGGTGTAGTGAGAACAGCAGCTTGCCAGCACTGTTTTGAGCCAGAACCTCAAACCTAACCTTGCCTTAACACTTTTTTGCCTAAGGTATCCCCCACGGATGCCGCGCCAACCGAAAGATGTTCCGGGACAAGACCCTCATTACTCCGAACAAGTACCCAAACATCAGCCAAAAGATTTGCAAAGGGGCAGCTGCTCGGGCGATGATTTACTGGTTTGCGGAGGTGGCTTTGCAAAGGGCTGAAGAGACCCGGGACCCTGTGGACGGGTGGCTTGGCCAACCTAGACATTTGTTTCTTTAGGGTTTCACCAGCGTCAAAAAAGGCCCTTTCAAACCTGTGCAAGGTGGCGTGCTATGGTTTTCATGAACTTGGCACACATCCTGACCACCTTTGCCGAACACAGGCGCTGATGAAATGCCAAGTTGCAAGCGCGCCGTCGTGCCAAGTTGCGCAGCGCTGCGGCCACGCAGGCGCTACATCGCAAACAATGAGCTATCTGGCGAACCTACCCACCCGGAAGCACAAATCAAAGAAGCGTACTTGAAGTTCAGGGAGGCTTACAACCGCCAGGACCTTAGCCTGAGACAAAAAACAATGGTGATGCGCCGCTTGATTGGTGTTTTTTGAGGCTTGTCCCAACACGCCTTATCAGCAGCGTTGCTACGATGGGCTGTCCGCCCGAAAGACCATCAGCTGGAGCATTTGCGGGGCGCCTGTCTGAGCAAATGCATGCATGTGTGCTTGCGAATGCCTTGAGGTTATATGATTTTTTGCCTGCCAACGCAAGATATTTTCAGTGCCTGCTGGATGAAGACCTGATTCATCACATTAAGCACCTTTGCTTTATATATATACACATGTTTTTATGCCATGGTCCATGGTGTTAACTTGAGCCAAGGCGGATCGTTATCCATTGTCATCCGACAACTGTGAGCCAGCGATCTTTGCAGCACTATTGCTGCGTTGTTTGCATCCGATGGTGTGGCGCTGCCCCGTGAGAAAAAAGCTTGCCGAGTTACCAGCGCAGCCAAAGTAGCAACCGGTTTTCAAAGGCAAAACCAGCTATATTGTTCTCAATTGTAAGGCTACTCACTGTTCTCATTCGTTTTGAAACATGAACTTATCACATGTAGAACACACATGCCAGCTCTCCTGCAGAAGCTGAAGTACAGAAGCAGCCTAGTTCCGGAACTAGGCTGCACCATGGCCAGCACTGTTGGGTGACCCTTGTGGTCTCCGGTCACAAAGGTCGGTCCTTGTGGCTGGTTACCCTGTATTGGCTTGTGACACACGATGCCCCGGCACATACTGCGGCAGATGGGTGCGCGACGTGCTGTAAAACGCAGCAAATACTACACATATCATTGGGCGCGTGCATTTCTTCGCAGATAATGACTGCGCTTTTGTTTGGCATCTTCATGTCAGCATGATGTGAATAGTCGCACGTCGGGCATCGTTTTTACAAACATCGCGCGCGCGACTTGAAAATCACGGGCAAGCCCCCCCTGGCCGTCAAAAGCTGCCAGCTGGTAAGCACACCTGCCAAAAGCTGCCAACTGGTCCACCAACTGCTAAGCACACCCGTTCAAAGGCACCCGCTCAGAACTGTATCCAAGCCCACCAACTGGTAAGCACACCCGCTCAAGTGCACCCGCTTAAAACTAACTTACAACTGTGTCCAAGCCCACCAAATGGTACGCACACCCGTTCAAGTGCGCCCGCTCAGAACTGTATCCAAGCCCACCAACTGGTAAGCACACCCGTTGAAGTGCACCTCCTCGGAACTGTGGCCCACCAACTGGTAAGCACACCCGTTCAAGAGCACTCGCTCGGAACTGTATCCAAGCCCACCAACTGGCAAACACACCCGTTCAAGTGCATCCGCTCAGAACTGTTTCCAAGCCCAACTGGTAAGCACACCCGTTCAAGTGCACCCACTCAGAACTGTATCCAAGCCCACCAACTGGTAAGCACACCCGCTCAAGTGCACCCGAACTGGTGAGCACACCCCTTCGAATTGTATCCAACTGGTACGCGCACCCGCTCAAGTGCACCTGCTCAGAGCTGTATCCAAGCCCACCAACTGGTAAGCACACCCGCTCAAGTGCACCCGCTGAGAACTGTATCCAAGCCTACTGAGGTAAGCACACCCGTTCAAGTGCACCCGCTCAGAACTGAATCCAAGCCCACCAACTGGCAAACACACCCGTTCAAGTGCATCCGCTCAGAGCTGTATCCAAGCCCACAAACTGGCAAACACACCCGTTCAAGTGCATCCGCTCAGAACTGTATCCAAGCCCACAAACTGGTAAGCGCACCCGTTCAAGTGCACCCGCTCAGAACTGTATCCAAGCTCACCAACTGGTAAGCGCACCCGTTCAAGTGCACCCGCTCAGAACTGTATCCAAGCCCACCAACTGGTAAGCACACCCGTTCAAGTGTACCCGCTATCCAAGCCCACCAACTGGTAAGCACACCCATTCAAGTGCGCCCGCTCAGACTTGTATCCAATCCCACCGACTGACCGCTCAGAAGTCAGTGTGTTGTTGAGATGTTTGTGTCAAGCCTGGCCTTGACCGGAAACATTGCCGGCTTGGGGTTGGTTTTAGTTTGCGAGAACACAGCTGTGTGGAAAAGTGGTTTTGGTGGCCAAGCAACACGTTTTCCATGGGTGGGAACCACGCAGTGTTTATGACTTGATCGGTGACATTGTTCTTCGGGCAAACCCTCCCCGGCCGTTTCGCATTGTGTTTTCCCGGGCAACCCCCCCCCCCGTCCAACCTTGTTGTTGTTGTTGTTGTCGTCGTTGTTGTTGTTGTTGTGGTTGTTGGTTGTTGGTTGTTGGTTGTTGGTTGTTGGTTGTTGTTGTTGGTTGTTGTTGTTGGTTGTTGTTGTTGGTTGGTTGGTTGGTTGGTTGGTTGGCTGGCTGCCTGGCTGGCTGGCTGGCTGGCTGGCTGGCTGGCTGGCTGGTTGGTTGTTTGTTTGTTTGTTGGTTGTTGTTGTTGTTGTTGTTGTTGTTGTTGTTGTTGTTGTTGTTGTTGTTGTTGTTGTTGTTGTTGTTGTTGTTGTTGTTGTTGTTCTTGTTGTTGCTCTTGATGTTTTTGTGGTTGTGCTTGTGCTTGTGCTTGTACTTATACTTGTTGTTGTTGTTGTTGTTGTTGTTGTTGTTGTTGTTGTTGTTGTTGTTGTTGTTGTTGTTGTTGTTGTTGTTGTTGTTGTTGTTGTTGTCGTTGTCGTTGTCGTTGTCGTTGTCGTTGTCGCTGTCGCTGTTGTTGTCGTTGTCGTTGTCGTTGTCGTTGTCGTTGTCGTTGTCGTTGTCGTTGTCGTCGTTGTGTCGTTGTGTGTTGTGTTGTTGTTGTGTTGTTGTTGTTGTTGTTGTTGTTGTTGTTGTGTTGTTGTTCGTTGTGGTTGTTGTGTTGTTGTTGTGTGTTGTTGTTGTGGTTGTTGTTGTTGTTGTGGTTGTTTGTTGTTGGTTGTTGTTGTTGTTGTTGTTGGTTGTTGGTTGTTGGTTGTTGGTTGTTGGTTGTTGGTTGTTGGTTGTTGGTTGTTGGTTGTTGGTTGTTGGTTGTTGGTTTGTTGGCTGTTTGTTGGTTGTTGGTTGTTGGTTGTTGGTTGTTGGTTGTTGGTTGTTGGTTGTTGGTTGTTGGTTGTTGGTTGTTGGTTGTTGGTTGTTGGTTGTTGGTGGTTGGTGGTTGGTGGTTGGTGGTTGGTGGTTGGTGGTTGGTGGTTGGTGGTTGGTGGTTTGGTTGTTGGTTGTTGGTTGTTGGTTGTTGGTTGTTGGTTGTTGGTTGTTGTTGTTGTGTTGTTGTGGTTGTTGCTGCTGCTGCTGCTGCTGTTGTTGTTGTTGTTGTTGTTGTTGTTGTTGTTGTTGTTGTTGTTGTTCTTGTTCTTGTTCTTGTTCTTGTTCTTGTTCTTGTTCTTGTTCTTGTTCTTGTTCTTGTTCTTGTTCTTGTTCTTGTTGTGGTCGTCGGTCGTCGTCGTGGTTGTCGTTGTTGTTGTCGTGGTTGTTGTTGTTGTTGCTGCTGCTGCTGCTGTTGTGCTGCTGCTGCTGCTGCTGCTGCTGTTGTTGTTGTTGGCTCAACAGGCGGGGGGGTTTGCCCGGGATTTCAGCAGCGCAACATACTGTAAAATTTAGCACGTCGGACATGCGACTTCCAATTCCTCTCATTTTTACCAGGACATTTGGCTGTCGGCAGAGCCGAAACTATACCTGTGTTCGTTGTCTTGTCATCAGTGCATTGCAGCCTTGTGACACACGATGCCCCGGCACATACTGCGGCAGATGGGTGCGCGACGTGCTGTAAAACGCAGCAAATACTACACATATCATTGGGCGCGTGCATTTCTTCGCAGATAATGACTGCGCTTTTGTTTGGCATCTTCATGTCAGCATGATGGTATTAGTCGCACGTCGGGCATCGTTTTACAGACATCGCGCGCGCGTGGCCGTTTTGTTGCAAAAGCTGCCAGCTGGTAAGCACACCTGCCAAAAGCTGCCAACTGGTAAGCACACCCGTTCAAGTGCACCCGCGTAGAACTGTATCCAAGCCCACCAACTGGAAAGCACACCCGTTCAAGTGCACCTGCTCAGAACTGTATCCAAGCCAGTTCAACTGGTAAGCACACCTGTTCAAGTGCACCCGCTCAGAACTGTATCCACTGCATCCAAGCCCACCAACTGGTAAGCGCACCCGTTCAAGTGCACCTGCTCAGAACTGTGTCCAAGCCCACCAACTGGTAACTGGTACGCACACCCGTTCAAGTGCACCCGCTAAGAACTGTATCCAAGCCCATCAACTGGTAAGCGCACCCGCTCAAGTGCACCTGCTCAGAACCCACCAACTGGTAAGCACACCCGTTCAAGTGCACCCGCTCAGAACTGTATCCACTGTATCCAAGCCCACCAACTGGTAAGCGCACCCGCTGTATTTAAGCCCATCAACTGGCAAGCGCGCCCGCGCAGAACTGTATCCAAGCCCATTAACTGGTAAGCGCACTCGCTTCAAGTGCACCCGCTCAGAACTGTATCCAAGCACAGCTGTGTGGGGCAAAAAGGTTTTGGTGGCCAAACAACACGTTTTCCATGGGTGGGAACCACGCAGTGTTTATGACTTGATCGGTGACATTGTTCTTCGGGCAAACCCTCCCCGGCCGTTTCGCATTGTTTTCCCGGGCAACCCCCCCCCCCCCCCGTCCACCCTTGTTGTTGTTGTTGTTGTTGTTGTTGTTGTTGTTGTTGTTGTTGTTGTTGTTGTTGTTGTTGTTGTTGTTGTTGTTGTTGTTGTTGTTGTTGTTGTTGTTGTTGTTGTTGTTGTTGTTGTTGTTGTTGTTGTTGTTGTTGTTGTTGTTGTTGTTGTTGTTGTTGTTGTTGTTGTTGTTGTTGTTGTTGTTGTTGTTGTTGTTGTGGTTGTGGTTGTGGTTGTTGTTGTTGTTGATGATGATGATGATGATGATGTTGTTGTTGTTGCGGTCGTCGTCGTCGTCGTCGTCGTCGTCGTCGTCGTGGTCTTTGTCGTGGTAGTTGTCGTTGTTTTTGTCGTGGTCGTGGTCGTCGTCGTCCTCGTCCTCGTCCTCGTCCTCGTGGTTGTCGTGGTTGGTGTGCTTGTGGGTGGTGGTTGGTGGTTGGTGGTTGGTGTGCTTGGTCTGGTACCGACAAGGGATCCTCTTGTGCTGATGCGCTGCGCTCACAGGCGCTGCCGTTGCCACAGATCGCCAGCGCCCCGCAAATCCCGCAGATGCCGATGCCGCAGCTGCGCAGCGGCCCGAAGGGCCGCCAGGCGCTCAGCTGGCGCTCGGCTGGTGGGCATGCCGGAAGCTCGCTCCGGTGCAGTGAAGTGGAGAGAACAGTGCGGGTTGAAGAAATAGATGTTGTGCAAGGTCCTTATGTCTATGGTGGTGTTTGATGGTTTTTGGGCAGCCGCTTATCTGAGGTGACGAAAACACTGAGGGAGTTGTGCGACCTAATGTTAACACCGTACTAGTCTGTACCCGCCCCCCCCCCAAAGGTCAGAGGGTTTTGGCAAGATTTTGGAAGGTTTTTTGCCTTGACCCCCGAATAGTCTGGAAGCTGACATTAGGCTCATCAGGCTGGTTAGGCAGACATGGTCCAGCAATGGCATCTGAATGGCAGTTTTTTTGGCCCAGCGCTGAGCATAGCTTAATGTTTACATCGTATTTGTACTCCCCTCCCTAGTAATTCGGTCTGGGTGCCCGCCTCCAACACTTACCAATTCATAACTGAGAAATTCCCCTCAATAACCCCCCGTTTGTAAAAACCGGTCCACCCCTGAGTGGCTGCTGCTATCCGGGATTTTGAGCGGGAAGTAGGCTTGCGATTCATTTGGGCCCCTATGATGAAGGAATCTTTTGCACAGGGTTCCCTTCTGATGGGTTGTGAATTATTGTGATTCACTCAGCAAGAAAGAAGTTGGGTGACTCCAAACGTTGGGCACTGGGAGCAGCCGGTTTTTGGCGTGGAGTTTAACAACATTGAAATTGGTTTCGCAAGCACCCCCAAAAAAAAAAAACCACAGAACTCTCGTTTTGCGCGTCCAGTCCAGTGCGTTCCTTCTATCTCACCTGAAAAGTCTGGTTGTTTGCAAACCATGTTTCTTACCATTTTGTTCATTGGCACGGGATGGGCTGCATTATTCGAAAAATATCTTTCGCATCGCGGAGGTGCAGGATGGCTCAAGGAGTGCAGAGATGCTCCCCCCTTCTACCCCACGTTTTCCAATGCAGCCCAGATGTCAACGCATCAGCCTGCGGAACAAACCCAACGGCTCAGGCAGCCGCTCGCCCACGGAGCGGCCCCAGAAGCGCCGGGGGCCCAGAAGCCCTGCCAAATTTTGGTTGAGGGGGTTCGATCTTGGGACCCAAACCAAATGGAGAAGCTGACGATTTGATTTTGCCCACTCCACTTTTGGGAGTTGATCTTTTTGTCCAAAGCAGGCAGGCGTTTAGGTTCATGCTTGTTCGCCGAGAAAGCGGCGGCTCGAACCTCGAGGCATCGGGTTCTTTAGAGTGTTGTCAAAATTTCCGGTGGAAATCCCATTCAGCCACCATGAACAAGGCAATTTCGAGGATGTCCTAGAACAAAATGGGACCCACACCTTTTCTTCACCTCAACCCACGCGGCCCGAAACAGGCCTCAGCCGCACGGAATCCCAGCCGCAGAAGACCCGGCGGGAGGTCGACATCTCCATTTCAGGACCCAGGGCTCGTCCGATGTCCGGAAGGAACTTCCGTGGAAGACTTGGCCTCAGGAGCAATTTCTGTGAGTCCAAGAAAATCCGCCAAGTGATAGAGAAGTGGGGAGGCGTTGGTATCGCTCGCAAACATGGTTCCGAATGTCGACCCTGGATTCATCAAGTTGCCTAGAAAATGGGTTTCTCCGCAGCCTCAGCAAAATCAACCAGGGGCTTAATTTCATGAAACTCCTATCCCGAAATGGATGCTATCAGCCGTCCTGTCAAGAAGGGGAACTGGTTCTGCAAGAAACAGTTAGTCGGTATGGTCTGATTTGGGCTTCTGTTGCTTTTGGACATATTTCTGGACCTTAGCAGAGGTTTGTAAGCAGTTTTCCAGAGTTTTCCCTTCCTTTTGCCAAAGAGAGTTTGGTCCTGGCGGCTGGCAGGAATTGCAGCCTCACCCCCGCGGTGAGATGCAGAACCTGTGATGGGGTGTGGGCCAGCCCCGAGTCGACGTGCGAGCAGACCAAAGCAAGCAAGTCTCTTAAAGCCCCCCCCTTTCCAGAGCGGCGTTCTTGGCCCCAAGCCAAACCCAGGGCAGGGCGGAATTGTCCATGCCGGGTCCTCAGACCCGGGATCGTTTTTGAACAGCAGCCAACATCTTCAGTTTGCATATGGGTTCGCCTTTAAGGGAGATCCCAAGATGAGCAGTTTCCCTTTGGTTTCCTTCCATGCAGCCCACAAATGGGTTCCGCGAAAAAAGACACACCCACAGTGGACTTGAGCCAAACATATTATTTTGGGTTGGCGGCTGGAGTAGGGCACAGCTAAGGTAGCGACTTACGTGGACTCGAGTTAGCTAGGTGTTCAGCAAGTACGCGCGACAGACTCCTCGGCATTGTTGCCAAATTTGTAACCAGATCCTAGTGCCCTAGTGCAGACGAGAGGGTTGTTCACAAGCCCCGGATTCGTTTGGAAGGGGCTGCAACCATGCCCTTCCTTCGTCAAAGCGAGGGCCCTGAGGAAGTTCCACGGGACCTGCTACTGAAAACCTAGGATGAATGACCCTTGCGGCGTTTTTCATTGGGGGATGCAACTTGGATCTAGACAACATTTGGTGGGAACACCCGGCTTATCTGGCAGGTTCGGCTGGAACGCGAATTTGACACCATGACTTAGCCAGTGAAGTTGTTTGATCACAGGAGCCTGGCCCAGACCCAGAATGCATTCCGGCCGGCTGCAAAGCGCACATGGAGCCACCAAAGGCAGGTTCCACGAATGGGGGAGCTCAGTTGCCCACTTGTTTCTTTTTTGTTGTTTGAAGGCAATATTATTTCCTGTTGGGTTTGCAGGAGTCCTGTTTGTGGCGGTTTGCTAGAACGGATTATGGAGCATCGGGCAACCCGTAATTTTGAACTGGCCACTACCACCAAGGGACTTCTTCAGCGACTCAAAGTCATTGGCTGCGATGGCCCCCGTTGGTGTCACAACGGGCAACAATTTTTGGCAACCCAGTAAATACACCAACCAACATCTCACGCTTACTCTTTGGTGAACAGCTGCGGACGCTGTCAGGCTGTTGTGTTCTTAACATTGCGAATGGCACGCCGGATGCGTGTTTTGTGCACTATGTTCACAGAAAGCGAAGCCGGTGGTTCCAAGAAGTGTTCGGCCCTTTGATCGCGGCGTCGAAGACGCTTGCGGTCCATGGAACGAGAGGGGTGGATCGGCGGATCACTCCTGTGTCGAGTCGCATGATGGTGCGCTCATCTTTTGTCTCACCGGTCAGCAAAAACGAGAAAAGGACATCACGGCCTCGCGGATGCGGCACATGCCCGTGGTCTAGTTCTTTTAGAGGGGGGCTAAATTGAGTCATGTCTCCAAACGGTTGTAGAACCTTTGATTTCCCAGGAAGCTCATGCATGGCGCTTTTTGAATGATCAAATAATGTGTTTTTTGTTCTTCTTTTTTTTCCATATGAACGTTTTATTGTCCCCAGATGAACATGCAAAACGATTGTTGTTCCTAATTGGTTGGATTGATGGGATGCTCGCTTCTTTGTCGAAATCATACCTGCTTGGCGACTAGCCTTTGACATAGAGCACGAATTCTTCATGGATTCGTAGAGACCTGCCTTTGGTAGAAATATCGTAGTTGACTCTCAAAGAGTCACTTCTAGCATCGTGAAGTGGGCGTTTCCAAACATGGAGGGCCTTAAACATGATTGGTTTCCTCCTTCAAAAAGGAGCGGGGGGCTGATTGTTGGAAGCGCCCAGGTGCATGCAAATTTGGTTTTACGACCACTTTAAAGGGACTTAGTTTGCACGACCATGCCCAAGTATTGACTTCGGCCCATCACATTCGGCTTGCTGAGTGAACTGCTGTTGGCTCTACTTGTAGCAGTGTACCTGCACGTCAGAAACCCAACGCCGGTGATGGAAGACTTGAGATGCCACAGGTTTCAGCTTCACCTTTTCCGCACTCTCCTGAAACATGTGTCTTTTTAAGGTTGACAAAACATGAACCACCATCTGAACATATTATTTCCTGTGTAACCCAGATGTGGGCCAAGCTTCGGTTGCCAACTTAAAGTGAGTTCCCCGATGTTCACTCCGAAATCTCGCCGGAACCCTTACGGTTCACGTCCACAGCGCGAAAGGGCGCCTCGCGCCTTGCGCCTAATTTGCCATGGTGTGCTGCTGGCCCCAGTTGGTCGATGGGAAACGAGGGAGTGCCATGGACGGGAGAGCCCTCAAAGCAACAAACGAATCGATTCGGAGTTTTGACCGTGGCTGAATATGGGCGTCTGCGCTTTGAAGGTACCCTTATCCGCTTGGTTTAAAGGCTAGCCAATATGAAAAACCCTCATTCTTGGTCCCCCGATTTTTGACAAACCAGATGGCGACTGGAAAACGGCCAGGTGGGGCGCGGACAAGCCCTTCTTGACGAAGCTGGCCATCCGGAGGTGGCAGGCGCTCTTCAATAACCTTCGGCTGGACACGACGGGAAGCACAGGGCTCCCAATATTTTCCTCGGTGTTGAAGCATCTCCTTGCATTGGAATTTGGACCCAGGGAGGTTTTCCCTCAATCAAGAGGGGTGATTATTTGACCTGGGTTCCCTGTAGTGGGGTGAATGGGATATAGAGGCATTATATAAACGAAATGTATTATCTTGAATTCACAAGGATCTGAAAGATAGACACTTTCTCCTTGGCACATGCCGAATTTTGGAGACGATAAAAAAAGCAAAGATGTCCAAACGACGGATACGAATAATGGAGCTTCAGAAACTAGAAGACTCAATTATTGATTAGACTTCACAAAAATTTGGTTATTTGTCTTAATTAATATCTAGACCAAAAAAAATAGATAATAATGTAAGAAGTGACGTTAATTCCTGTCCAGCAATAAATAGTGCACCCGATAAAGGCTGTAAAGGCAAGTAGACGTACGATATGTGCAGGGATTAAAAAGATATACAATACATTATAAATAACACACCATGCATTTGATGTAACTTCTAAATGTCATGATTTCCGAGATGCCACTAGACAGAGATAATAAAATTTTCGGACATCTTAATCATATTGTTCCTTTCATGCTCTTGTCTGCACGTATCTTATCTCATTCAGTAATCCGTGTTTGTTAGATAGCGGTTACAAGCTTCGCCAACAGAGAACCAGAAAAGAAGACAAGCAACAAACGACAATAAACAAGCATAATCATAAGGAACATAGCACCAAGGAAAAACACAATGATAGAATAGAGGAAAGACATGTAGGCAAATCGCGACCTCAGTGAATTGCTAGAATTCACCCTGATTTCAAACAGGCAACCCTGGTATCCGCTTTTGTGCGGCTTCCAGTCTTCCCATGGGTCGGCCCCCCTGTCAGTTGCACTTGGTCTAGCAAATACAGAGGACACATTTTTAGAAAAGCAGAAACAAACACAAAAACTCGAGGACAACCAAACAGAAGCAAACGCAACTCGAGACACCCATGTCGAAAGAGTTCTGGACACATGTTTTTTGTTGTTTCCTCGAACTTTTTTGTTTGTTTGTTTCTTTCTCGAGGTTGTGTTGGTGTTCTGTGGCTATGATGGGTCTACTTCTGTTCCCGTGTTTTTTGTTGTTGTTGTCTAGGCAAATTGGAAGACATTGCCAGCTTGTTTCTGCTTCCGTATTAGATTCTATTTAATGTCCGATTGAATTCTACTTAAAGTCCTGCTTGCAAAGGAATTCGAATTTCAATTCAAACTTAAAATATGAGCTCTAATTGATTCCGGTTAAGCGTCCAATTAAGCGTTAGAAGCCTATATAAACTAACTAGAAGAATCAACCAGCTTGTAATTCCTTACTAGACTAGCTATTTGTTAAAAAAAGAAACACAAACTAATTGAGTTTTGGAAAGGAGTTACTATTTACACTGGGCAGGACTTTCTGTTTAAATTCTAGTTCCAAGTATGGATTCTAATTAACTCTAATTGAATTCATGTGTGCAAATATAACTCCGATTTAGCATCTATAATTGAAATTCCGACATCCCAGTTAAACTAAAAGCCCAGCAATCTAAAATTTGCAAACAAATTGGAGTCGAGTTTGCATTTTCTATGGGTTTTTATTGGTTGTTCACTCCTTTTGAGGGGCTGGACAACTAGAAGAAACACCAAACTTGTGTCTCCGTATTAAATCCTACTTGGAAAGGACGCCCTACGCTAATTCTATTTCAATATACGATTATACATTGAGTTCTAATTAAAGTATGATTTAAACTTAAAGAGTGGCAATTTAAAACTGGTAAACCATTAGAATTGTTTTTGTGTTTTCGGTTTTTCACTCCTTTTACGGGGCATGCAACTTTGCAGACACAGCAAGCTTGTCTTTCCATACTGGAATCGAGTTGAATTCAAACTCAACTCAAATGCCAAACAGGAATGAAAGAAATACGGTAAGATAATTGCAGCTACTCTTGCTTGGATGAGCAGCAGCAATTAGCAGCCTGTAACAGCAATTCGAAAGTAGGGCCGGTTGACTGATTCAGACATCGCAGCTACAAACACTCTTCAGCAAAGCTCCAGATATCAAGCCTCAAAGTCACAAACAAGTGCACTACCACAGTTGCCCCTGTCTCAATTTTACAGGACATGTTGGTATGATCCAACGAAAAGCCTTCTCCGCCTGCTCACATGTTCTTTCTCCTTACTATATTCTCATCCAAGACGCCTCCCCCAATTGCTATCACGTGGTTTGTCCAGTTGAATATTCGGTTGGTATTACCCTCTTTCCAACAATGTTCTGCGCACTTCCATGATGTATCCGCCGGAAGCGCGAGGCGCGCTTCCCCTTCTGGCCGCCCCCCGACGCCTCTCCAGTGACGCCCATCGAGCCCTGGGGCAAGCAGTTCTTTGCGGCTCGGCAATTCGATTCGTTCGTCCAGCGAAATCCGCTTAGGATCTCTTTTGCAGGGTTTGGGTTTCTCAATGCAGTGATTCCCGATATGCATCATGGAAACATGGATTGGGCATCCAATCAACTCTTTTTTTGAAACAGCTCAGACAAGTAGGAGTCTTTCTCTTGAGCACCATCCAAGGCACCCCGGGAAATGTCAGCTTTGACCTGGAAGCGAACTCAACAAGGTTGATTCCGGTCGGAATCTAGTGAAGCTTCAAATGTAAAGCAACTTCAAAAAGGTCCCATGTCTAGGCGGGGAGGACATGACACATGGACAATCAATTAACTGCCCCGCCCAATTCCGTACTCCAGCTCAGAAGTTGCCCCTCGCCGGACTTCAGGTGCTCTTGAAGTGGTCGATTTTGAACCAAAGTTCGAGAGGCTGATTCCCAGGGACAGCTTCACAACGTGGACGTGCATGGACTGCGAGGGATGTGGTTCATCATTTACCCGGGCAATCCTCGGCCCGAGTGAGGCGAGGGCTCTCTGAAAACGTTTTTAAGCCGCAGTCACAGCCCACCCCCACTTTGGCCTGTCAAAACCGGGTCCCCTTCCAAATCGTTGGTTTCGTGGTTGTTTCCGGCTTAAAAGGGGCCGAAGTCGAAACCTGGTTTTGATCGCCCTAGATAGCACAACTGTTCCAAGCTCCTGGACTTGATCAGTTTAGTGGCAAATAGTTTTGCTCTGACCAATCCATGAAGGAGTTGTAATAGATTCCTGATCACAAGAGAGAACTCGCTCTATGGGCCGGTCATTTTGCACAACAGGCAACATACATCTCAGACGTGATGGTCCTGACAGATGCATTCTTTGCTGGTGAAGCCGAGCTCGGTTTTGGACGAACTCGCTCCGATCCGCGAATGTCGCCGTGAGTCTGTCCGAGCAACCGTAGGCCCATCACTCGCCCAGTTAGACTTAGCTTCGAGGAATCCATGGCTGTCTCCATGCGCTTCTTGTCCCAGGCGTCCAAGGGCTTCGAGAACCTGGTGTCGCATGCGGCGACGCCCAAGGCCCTGCGCACACCAAAGACTCCCAAGACGCCCTTGAGCCCACCAACCCCGCTGAGCCCTATGAGCCGTCTAAGCTTCTTCCCGGAGAGCAGGGAGCGCCCCATGTTGCCAATGCCGGCTGAGCGGCGGGTCGTTCACTTTGCGGACCCGGCGCAGGGTCTGTCTGGCAATGCCAGCAGCATCCTGGGCAGGATCCACGCTGAGAAGAGCCCTTGCAGCCCCAGTTGCGGTCCTGATCTGAGATCCGCAGCTGCCACCACACGCGATGCCGTGCTGGCCAGGCGGGCTCGTCAAGAGGACCGCACCGTGACCACACCTCCAGTTGCAGCCTTTAAGCTAGAGCTGCCTTCCTTGCTGGGGCGTCGAGCATTGCCGCAGCGGGCTGCTGAGCCGCTGGAAGTTGTGGACGAAGAGTCGTGTGCGCATGCAGCCCGGAAGTCGTTCTTGGAGCAGCAGGCACGCCGAAACAGCCGTGCCATGGTGGACTTTGTGGTCTAAGGAGAGTCTGAGGCAGCAAAGTCCAAATAGTTGTTCACTCCAAGCAAGGTCTTCTTACTGCTCACTGTACAGCTTGCGAGTAGGTCATTAAGGTTGGACACGGGTGCAGACGACACCGCATGCATATGACCTATGTTTGCGCTGCTTAGGGCTGACACCGCGGCAAGAGGAGCGCAGAGACGCTTTCCAGCTGGCTGTCAGCATGTCTGGACCCAGGATGCTCAAGGCATCCTGAATCTGAAAAAGGGCGATTGCGAGATGTGGTGCACTTTCAGTCTCTGTTTTTCTTTTTAGTTTGCAAGGGATGGTTTAGAGAGAAGTAGGTGTTTTCAGGACATGTCATTCATGGTCCGGCCATGATTTCCTCAAGTGCGGTTGCCACATGCTACGGCAAGTTGCGTGACTGGTAGTGGTTGAGTGCACAGGAGGTACGGAGCATTTGGCCAGATTTGATACTGACCCGCTAATGTGTGTCGCCGTGAGTCTGTCCGAGTAACCTTAGGCCCATCACGCACCCAGTTAGACTTAGCTTCGAGGAATCCATGGCTGTCTCCATGCGCTTCTTGTCCCAGGCGTCCAAGGGCTTCGAGAACCTGGTGTCGCATGCGGCGACGCCCAAGGCCCTGCGCACACCAAAGACTCCCAAGACGCCCTTGAGCCCACCAACCCCGCTGAGCCCTATGAGCCGTCTAAGCTTCTTCCCGGAGAGCAGGGAGCGCCCCATGTTGCCAATGCCGGCTGAGCGGCGGGTCGTTCACTTTGCGGACCCGGCGCAGGGTCTGTCTGGCAATGCCAGCAGCATCCTGGGCAGGATCCACGCTGAGAAGAGCCCTTGCAGCCCCAGTTGCGGTCCTGATCTGAGATCCGCAGCTGCCACCACACGCGATGCCGTGCTGGCCAGGCGGGCTCGTCAAGAGGACCGCACCGTGACCACACCTCCAGTTGCAGCCTTTAAGCTAGAGCTGCCTTCCTTGCTGGGGCGTCGAGCATTGCCGCAGCGGGCTGCTGAGCCGCTGGAAGTTGTGGACGAAGAGTCGTGTGCGCATGCAGCCCGGAAGTCGTTCTTGGAGCAGCAGGCACGCCGAAACAGCCGTGCCATGGTGGACTTTGTGGTCTAAGGAGAGTCTGAGGCAGCAAAGTCCAAATAGTTGTTCACTCCAAGCAAGGTCTTCTTACTGCTCACTGTACAGCTTGCGAGTAGGTCATTAAGGTTGGACACGGGTGCAGACGACACCGCATGCATATGACCTATGTTTGCGCTGCTTAGGGCTGACCGCGGCAAGAGGAGCGCAGAGACGCTTTCCAGCTGGCTGTCAGCATGTCTGGACCCAGGATGCTCAAGGCACCTGAATCTGAAAAAGGGCGATTGCGAGATGTGGTGCACTTTCAGTCTCTGTTTTTCTTTTTAGTTTGCAAGGGATGGTTTAGAGAGAAGTAGGTGTTTTCAGGACATGTCATTCATGGTCCGGCCATGATTTCCTCAAGTGCGGTTGCCACATGCTACGGCAAGTTGCGTGACTGGTAGTGGTTGAGTGCACAGGAGGTACGGAGCATTTGGCCAGGTCATGCTGGATATTGTTTTTGGACAGATTTGGTGCTGACCCGCTAATGTGTGTCGCCGTGAGTCTGTCCGAGTAACCTTAGGCCCATCACTCGCCCAGTTAGACTTAGCTTCGAGGAATCCATGGCTGTCTCCATGCGCTTCTTGTCCCAGGCGTCCAAGGGCTTCGAGAACCTGGTGTCGCATGCGGCGACGCCCAAGGCCCTGCGCACACCAAAGACTCCCAAGACGCCCTTGAGCCCACCAACCCCGCTGAGCCCTATGAGCCGTCTAAGCTTCTTCCCGGAGAGCAGGGAGCGCCCCATGTTGCCAAAGCCGGCTGAGCGGCGGGTCGTTCACTTTGCGGACCCGGCGCAGGGTCTGTCTGGCAATGCCAGCAGCATCCTGGGCAGGATCCACGCTGAGAAGAGCCCTTGCAGCCCCAGTTGCGGTCCTGATCTGAGATCCGCAGCTGCCACCACACGCGATGCCGTGCTGGCCAGGCGGGCTCGTCAAGAGGACCGCACCGTGACCACACCTCCAGTTGCAGCCTTTAAGCTAGAGCTGCCTTCCTTGCTGGGGCGTCGAGCATTGCCGCAGCGGGCTGCTGAGCCGCTGGAAGTTGTGGACGAAGAGTCGTGTGCGCATGCAGCCCGGAAGTCGTTCTTGGAGCAGCAGGCACGCCGAAACAGCCGTGCCATGGTGGACTTTGTGGTCTAAGGAGAGTCTGAGGCAGCAAAGTCCAAATAGTTGTTCACTCCAAGCAAGGTCTTCTTACTGCTCACTGTACAGCTTGCGAGTAGGTCATTAAGGTTGGACACGGGTGCAGACGACACCGCATGCATATTACCTATGTTTGCGCTGCTTAGGGCTGACAGCGGCAAGAGGAGCGCAGAGACGCTTTCCAGCTGGCTGTCAGCATGTCTGGACCCAGGATGCTCAAGGCATCCTGAATCTGCAAAAGGGCGATTGCGAGATGTGTTGCACTTTCAGTCTCTGTTTTTCTTTTTAGTTTGCAAGGGATGGCTTAGAGAGAAGTAGGTGTTTTCAGGACATGTCATTCATGGTCCGGCCATGATTTCCTCAAGTGCGGTTGGCACATGCCACCGCAAGTTGCGTGACTGGTAGTGGTTGAGTGCACAGGAGGTACGGAGCATTTGGCCAGGTCATGCTGGATATTGTTTTTGGACAGATTTGGTGCTGACCCGCTAATGTGTGTCGCCGTGAGTCTGTCCGAGTAACCTTAGGCCCATCACTCGCCCAGTTAGACTTAGCTTCGAGGAATCCATGGCTGTCTCCATGCGCTTCTTGTCCCAGGCGTCCAAAGGCTTCGAGAACCTGGTGTCGCATGCGGCGACGCCCAAGGCCCTGCGCACACCAAAGACTCCCAAGACGCCCTTGAGCCCACCAACCCCGCTGAGCCCTATGAGCCGTCTAAGCTTCTTCCCGGAGAGCAGGGAGCGCCCCATGTTGCCAAAGCCGGCTGAGCGGCGGGTCGTTCACTTTGCGGACCCGGCGCAGGGTCTGTCTGGCAATGCCAGCAGCATCCTGGGCAGGATCCACGCTGAGAAGAGCCCTTGCAGCCCCAGTTGCGGTCCTGATCTGAGATCCGCAGCTGCCACCACACGCGATGCCGTGCTGGCCAGGCGGGCTCGTCAAGAGGACCGCACCGTGACCACACCTCCAGTTGCAGCCTTTAAGCTAGAGCTGCCTTCCTTGCTGGGGCGTCGAGCATTGCCGCAGCGGGCTGCTGAGCCGCTGGAAGTTGTGGACGAAGAGTCGTGTGCGCATGCAGCCCAGAAGTCGTTCTTGGAGCAGCAGGCACGCCGAAACAGCCGTGCCATGGTGGACTTTGTGGTCTAAGGAGAGTCTGAGGCAGCAAAGTCCAAATAGTTGTTCACTCCAAGCAAGGTCTTCTTACTGCTCACTGTACAGCTTGCGAGTAGGTCATTAAGGTTGGACACGGGTGCAGACGACACCGCATGCATATTACCTATGTTTGCGCTGCTTAGGGCTGACAGCGGCAAGAGGAGCGCAGAGACGCTTTCCAGCTGGCTGTCAGCATGTCTGGACCCAGGATGCTCAAGGCATCCTGAATCTGCAAAAGGGCGATGGCGGGATTCGCTTGGCTTTCCCCCCCCTGTTTTTGTTCTTTCTTTCTTTCATTCTTTCTTTCTTTCTTTTGTTCTTTCTTTCTTTCTTTTTTTGTTCTGTAGCGTTTGTTTGCGCGGTGGTGTTTTGCAGACCGAAGTTGGCAAGTGATACTATGCGCAACGGTCAAATGGAAACTGGGCTCTACTGGTTAACGCAGTGTCTTTTTACAACCGTATCGGCAAAAGATATGGTCTGGAGGTATGAACTTTCAACTTGTCCACGGCAAAGCGGATTCAGCCAGGCAGACTTCCGACTCATAGCTCCTCGCACGTCCCCGTCTTTTTAAGGCTCAGGGACCGACCGACACGCAGCGCCAGCAGTTTTATTGCGCCCTCTCTGAAAGCGATGGCGGTGTCCATGCGGTTCCTGGCACAGGCATCGAAGAACTGTGGCTGGAGCAGGGGGAGGGGGGAAAGGGGTTGCCCTATGATTCTGAAAAGCCACCCAATAAATTCAGTCGTTGCATGATATACCAATCATTTAAAAGCGTTACCCATGCTAGAATAATGTGTTTGCCCTTTAGCCAAGTTCATAGCCAAGTTCATGTTGGTTTACCCCATCGCACGTCCTCCCCTGCAGCAGGGACTTTAAGCATCTCTTTGTTGGTTTGGACAGCAGGTTGTCGGTCCAAATTACCTTGGGAATCCCGACCAAGTCTGAGCAGCTGACAAGTCCACCATTCCTCAAGGTTTTGCTGGGTTCCATGCTGGTGGAAACACTGGTGTTTGGTTCTGATCCTTCCTACAATCTTTTAGTCGGGCAAAGATGCGAGATGTCAAGCGACATTGTACCTGTTTGAAGTTTGTGTTTAGGTTAAAGGGCAAACCACCCGTGTTCGTGGCTCCCTCAAAGCCCTAACAAACCCATGAGCCATGGCAAATATGTGGCTTGACGGACAAAATGAACCGTAGACTGCGGTGTGTGTTGCCCTCCAAAATCAAATCCAAAACAGAGTGGGCAACCGAAGCCTTCCCCCCCCCCACTAGAAACCTAAATGAGCAGCCTCGAAATCCCCATTCGCCACTTTAGTTTTTAAATGGTCCGACTATGGGGTTTATAGTAAGGCCTTTGGCGCCGGTCATAGGCCTTTGAAGCCGAGCTGACGGGCAATCCATCCTTGCCTTGGGATACTTGAAAAGGGTCTGTGTCGTTTGCCACCCAGTTTTGGATCCTATGGTGAACTGCGGAAGGGACACGGTTTTGCCCACCCACCAGGGGTGTTTTTTTTTGTTGGTGCTTTCCCTTTGAACCTGAAAAGGATTCCGAGCGCGAAATCACGGGCCCGAAAGCCTTTCCAAGCATTTTGGGCAAGCGAGGTCCATGTAAACACCGCGAATCGCAGGTAGGGTGAGAAGGGTCCTTTGGGGAGAAAGCATGCAGGGTATGTTTTCGGGGTATGGGTCCGTCTGCAAGTAGGGGCACCTCCCACAATTGTACGGTTTTCCTCGTGGTTTCCTTCTAAAATCGCACCAAAACGAGTACCCTCAACAAAAAGACTTATCTTCCCTATCTGGTCCGGGGTTGGGGATCGAAGGAGCACGAACAGGGTTGCTCCTGCCATTCCTACGATGAGCAAAGAGTTGGCTGGTTTCCTTTTGCTCCTGAACACCCTTTTGCTTGTTTTTTAGGTCTTGCGCTTTCCTATGGCTCCTTTTCCCCCTGTTTCATTAGATGGTCCCGGTTAGTTAAGTAGGCCAAGGTTGCGAACTATTTGGCCCAATTCCTGGGCCATCTTAAGGGCATCTCCAAGGAGTGTTGGAGTTATGGAGGTAGCCTTACCAGCTTGTATGGTGGAATGTAAGCTTCCATACCTTCAATACCTATACCTCAACATGCGATCGTTATTTTTTCCCGAACCTCGGGGCAACTCCGAACATGAGCATCGGTGAAGCGGTTGAAAGCAGCATCTGCTTGGCGAATGTAAGGTGAACCTGAAAAGCATGTCCACCTTTTCAACAGTTTTCGGTTTCCCCGGCGTGACGGATCATCCAGATGCGGAAAGCAAAAGGTCAGCTGTTCGCACGAGTACCCCTGATTGTTGTGCAAACCAGGAGCCCCCTTGCAAGGGACATTTCAAATTCAAAGGAGGCAGTTTACAGGACAAATTCCCGGAACCCCAAAACTGCCACACTCCCCCATCAAGGAGGAAGGTTTGGACCCTGGACCTTGCTTAGTGGATTTGCGAGGTCGACGCCGAAAAGGTGGCCTACCCAGGCTTCTGGTTGTAACCTAAAAACAGGGCAGCTGTTCAATGTCAATCTTCCTTCTGCCAGCTGGATCACGTGGTTTCTGGTGTGGCGAATTGGGAACATTGGGGGATCCCCGGCCCCATTTTGAACAACAGCAAACAGAAATTCGGGTGTATACCCTCCATAGTGCTACACAGTGGTTGTATTCTCCAATGACCCGAGGAGTCGTGGTTTGGGTAGTGGAAACCATCTTCGATTTGGACAGTCTAAGTTTCTACAGAAAAAAAGCAAAGAACATCATTGCCCCACCCGACATGGCAGAATCCAAGCCATGTGGACAATCTCTGCCCAGCAAAGCCCGGCAAGACTTGGTCAACACCGAGGGGCGACTCAGGAGTTTCGAGAGCCTGGTGCACGCCAGCCCCAAAGCCATCCGCAGCCCGAAGACGCCGCCGCCCGGCGATGTCTTTGTTTTTTTTTTGGGGAGGGGGGTGGGGTGGGGGTTCCGGGGGGAAGGGGGGGGAGGGGGGGGGGGGGGTGGGGGGGAGGGGGGTGGGGTCCATGAGAAGAATTCCCTAAGTGGAGTCTTCGGGGACGCGAGCCCGACAGGAAGAGCCCCTCGAGCCCTCTGAGCCCTCTGAGCCGCGGACTCAGCTTCTTCCCGGAGGAAAGGCTCGAGGAGCTCGGAGAGCGATCGAATCGGGTGAAGCGCAGGTGAGTACATTGAGCCTCATAGTATCTCTGTTGTTTTTCTCCAGCTTGGTCTACTGTTTGTTCATTCCATTTTTTTGCTCAGACAATGGCCAGGGGGATGGTGTATAGTTTCTCCTGAAATCGATGGGTGATAGAATGATTAGGATCACCAGTGTCCTTCTGGTTCTAGTTTGGGTGAAGCTAAATGGATTTAACACTTTACGTTGGTTCTAGTCATTTGCCAGTGTCAGCTATTCTCCCTAGTGGGTCAGCCTTCTTTTCAGAAGCCACAAGGTTACCTGGGTAGAGCGAGGTCAACCATAGCTCTCTTACTTGGAGATTCCTTAGGTCAGGTTTGTGGATTTTCTAGTAATTTGCCCAGCACTACGTTGTTGTTTTTTTTTTTTTTTGGGGGGGGGGGTGCACATATTTAGGCCATCCACAGTAGGTGAAAGGAACTTCTTGGGGTTTGTCAGGAGAAGCGCGTGCAGAGCTCCAAGCGCTCGGTGCACTTTGACCGCCCGGCAAGTTCGTCTGCGTCTTTGTCAGGGAACGCCAGCAGTTTGCTGAGCAGGCGGGGCATTTCGTTTTTCGGCGCCAGACCTACTGATGGACAAGTTGGCTTATTTAATGGCCTGCGGCCTGGTTCCGCCGCCCCCACACACCTTAGAATTTCGGCCCGGGACGAGAGAAAGCACGCGATATGTAGACAGACACAGACAGACACAAAGACACGCAGACAGACACGCAGCGGGGGGGGAGGGTCTTCGCGGACACGAAGACAGACGCAGATGCGCAGGCAGACGCAGACAGAGCCAGACAGACACAAAGACACGCGGGGGGGGGGGACACGAAGAAAGACGCAGATACGTAGACAGACACAGACAGACACAGACAGACACAAAGAGACAGAGACAGACACGCAAGGGGTCTTCGCGGACACGAAGACAGACGCAGACAGACCCAGACAGACACAAAGAGACACAGACAGACACGCAGGGGCAGGGGGGGTCTTCGCGGACACGAAGACAGATGCAGATACGTAGACAGACATAGACAGACACAGGGGGGGGCGGAGGGGTGGGGGAAGACTACCCGAAGCCTAGGGAAGAAGCCCGAAAGCACAGGACACGCGCGTTGTTTGGTCCCGAAACAGTATCGGAAGACTAGGAGAAGAAGCCGGAAAGATTGCGGAAATTTACGGGAAGAAGCTTGAAAGATTTCGGAAGACTACGGGAAGAAGCTGGAAGACTACGGAAGACTACGGAAGACTACGGGAAGAAGCCGGAAGACTACGGAAGACTACGGAAGACTACTGGAAGAAGCCGAAAGATTACGGAAGATTACGGGAAGAAGGCGGAAGACCACGGAAGACTACGGGAAGAAGCCGGAAGACTACGGAAGATTACGGGAAGAAGCCGAAAGATTACGAAAGATTACTGGAAGAAGCCGGAAGACTACGGAAGACTACGGGAAGAAGCCGGAACACTACGGAAGACTACGGAAGGACTGGGGGGGGGGAGGTGGGGGAGGGGGGGGGAGGGGTGGGGAAATCCAGAATTCCTGAAATCCAGAAATCCAGAGATCCAGAAATCCAGAAATCCAGAAATCCAGCCGACGTAGAAACCAGCCCCAAGGGCCGCCCCAAGGGACATATAGGTTATATATATATATATACATAATCATATTCACATTAAACTTATAGAAAGCATATCAACAAAAGCAACACAGAACACACCGCCCCCATGCCGAAAGCATGGTCCATTCTGGACCAGGCATGGGGTCGGCGGATTCATGGGGGAATTCGTCCAGCCACATGTCACTCATGCTCGTGGTTCTCTGGGAACTCAATAGGCTATGGGTCAAGATCCCGTACCGCCAGTGAACATCCCAATCCCCACTAAAATAGACTAAAATGGGTGGTGCACCTACCCCAAAATGGTACCATTGGTTTTGACCCACAGCCAATAAACCGTCGAAAGCCCGATCGACCTTTGCTCTTTGGCACTCTGTTTGCCCTCTGCGTTGGCCTGTTTATCCTTGCATCCTCTAGGTTTTTGGGTGAGGGTCACCTCTGCTTCCTCACACAGGGGGTCCCAATTGGTTGCTTTTTGGCGGGGTGCTTGATGAAAAAAACAGGCGTTGGTTTTGTTTGTCAGGTCAATCATAGGCTCGTTGCTTTGCACTCTTGTAACATTTTGGTGCTTTTTTGGCCAACTTTGTGTGGAATTTCCAGCAACTGGTTTCTTGCAGGGAAATGAGAGAATGACCCTGGACTGAACCATCCCTCGCAGTTTCCTTTAAGGTGATCCCTAGGCTAATTCCCAAATCCCTCAAACGATTCCCTACTGAGAACAAGCAAGTTCACTATTGGATGGGGGTTCAAGTGCTCACTCTTTCGTTTGATCTTGGACCATGTTGGCAGAAGACCAACTTTTCTGGAAGTTTGTTTTCCCCACATAGCAAACATTGCCACCTTTCACCACGGGGTTAGTTGGCCCATTCCCCACCCTATTTTGTAACTTTAAACATTACCTCCTGGCTTTTCGTGGAAGAGGAAACCTGGCTAAACCTTTTTCTTTCCCCGTCTTGGGCAGGGGACCCGTTTTGGCAGTGCCAGCTTTCAAACGAAGCCAAAGGGACGGGCGCCCAATCCCGCATCTTGCGCACAAAAGGACCGCCATTGGGGCCTGGATTTCTGTTGCCCAGTGGCGCCCTTTTTCTTGCTTTTTTGGGTGAGGGTTCCCCTTTAAACTCGGGATGTGGGCTCCATACTCCGATTGGGGTGGGGTCTTGAGCAATGTGGCGGAACGAAGCCAAAAAGGAATGCCCCGTTTTGTTCCATGGCCACTGGGCATCTGAGTGGAAGGTTGGAACCTGTCGGCAGGTTCCTGGGCCGCGCCGCCGGCCCCAGCCCCGACGCTTCCCCGGTGGAAGCCGCCCGGCCGAGCGCGGCGGAAGCCACGCGCAGGGCGGTGCGCGAGCGGCTGGCGCGGCAGGAGGACAGCAAGCTATTGTGGGAAACAGTGAATTATTACAAGGGGTCCTGGCTCCCTTACTCTCACAAGTAAACCGAATGTAGGTTGCTGCTTTCATTGATACAGCCTTCATGGGCAAGTCCAGGAATCAACTTTGGTGTCACAGAAAGGATTAATATTTCAGAGGCCACACGTATGACACCGCAGGCTTGTGGAATGAAGTCGACCCTCTGGAGAGGGCGAAGAGTTGGGATGTTCCCCCAAATTGATCTGCCAAACTTGTCCCACAATTCAGGTAACCATCAGTTGGTTTGGATTGGTGGTTTGGGGATTTGAACCGGGGTTAATGGGCACCCCCTCCATTTCACCACCACACCACCGGGCTCCAAACCAGCTGGCTGTGGGTCAACAATCGGTACAACAAATGGAACCCTGGTAAGTGGAAACATGGATGACCAAAACCTGCGGTCTGGTGGTTTAATTTTGACCCATACCCGGCTGAAAAAGCGGGACCCTCAGGATCATAGGGGTCCTTCTTGGTTTGCTCAAAAAAATCGAGGGCCCCGGTTTAGATGGTTTCTTCCATTTACCGGGGCAACCCATCGATTTCTCCAAAAGGCCGGGACCCCCAGGATCGCGGCGTGGTCCCCAAGGCGAAGATGGAGATAGCGCCGCTGCCGGTGCTGCTGGGCTCCCAGCCGGTTCCGGCCTCGGGTTTCGGCGCGGGCGCGCAGGACGGGAAGCGCCCAAGGGAGCTGTTTGAGGGGAAAAGCCGGGGTCTCCAAGTTCCAAACTTCTTTTTTTTCAAAAAAAGGGGTTGACTAGATGACTAGATTTGCAGCAACCTGTTTTATCTAGGGTCAAGAGTCAAGATATGAAGCATGAAGTCAGAACATACCCTTCAGTGAGCCAAGAAGGACTCCTGTGCCGTGGCAGCTCGGCGGGCGTTCCTGGCGTACCAGGCGGGGAGGTGGGTTACGGTGGTTTCTGGAGGCAGGGGTCCGAGGCTCGGAGCTCCGAGGAAGGCAAGTTCAGCAACCAGCGGTCACATTGAGCCCCCAAAAACCAGTTCCTATTGGCCGTTTTAGTAGGTGGTTCTGGTCTGCTGGCCTTCCCGTCCTTGTAGAACCAAAGGTCAATGGCTATTGGGCACTCACATGAGGTTGGCAGTGGGGACTTTGGGCAAACGGCAAACCTCGTACATAGTTTCTGAGATTGAACCTGTGGGGTTGAATGATGCACAAGAATCACCAGATAGGGGGCAGATGTTGTCGTTGATTCTCTAAAAGTTGATTGCAGTTTTAAGTAGGCATTGTTTGTTGGGAACTGCCCAGGACGAGCAGGGCCGGCGAAAACAAACATCTTTCTATTTGAGCTGCGGAGTTTTCGGGTTGAATATGAAGATGGACAACCTTTATCAGTTTAGAGCTCCTTGGTGGTCTATGCATTTTCAACCATTATTCCCACTCAGTATGCATTTATTGTGTGAGGAACAACTTTTGATGACAGACCAGATCATGTTGATACTTATTGCAGCAATCTCTTCTACTACACTAGCGGTCTGGACAAAGCTTCCAGGGTTGCACAGACCCCTGGGCCGTAGCCTTAGCCAGGAGCGCCGCGCGAGCCGCGCTATGACCAACTTCGTGGTATGAGCGATGCGAGCGAAGACTGCTTCAGAGCCAGAGGCATTGCAACTTGTGCCAATGCGAGTGGTTTCCTGGTGACAAGTGAGTCAACGTGACTAGCTGACTTTCGAGTGACCATAAGTGAGCATAGGTCACTAGGCGCCAAGGACCATTAAAGCCGCAACCCAAACATGATTGCCTTGCTATGGCTCTGAATCATTTAGAAGCATGCCGCAGCCGCCCTTCCGCTGGAAGGGCTAGCGTGGAAGCGGCGCGCGTTGGGTTTCTTTGGGGAGTGGGGGGGGGGGGGGGGGTGGGAAGGATTGGTTAGTCTTCAAGGCAAACTTAAAGGCAACCCAGGTCCCTAGTTTGTTTCTTTCTCTTTGTGTGTATGTGTGTCTCTGTGTGTGTGTGTGGGTAAGTTGGAGTTGTGTTAGGACCCATGCCCTCTTTGTGTGTTGAAAAGAAACCACAAGGGGAAGCTAGGGCCCCTTGTTTTTCGACAGCATAGACGAGTTTGCATGCCCTGTAAATACGGGCAATGCACTGTGCCCTGGGGTCCCGGTAGTGAGTTGGGGGGCGCCATTTTCGATACAAACGCCACATTTGAGGCCACATTTGGGCTCATTTGGCCCACAACAGAACCAAGCCTTGCCGTGGGGGGCTTCTAGGGTCCCTCAACAGAAACAAACGCCCAAACCGGCAGACACCGACATAGACACAGGTTGAAACGAGTTTTTTGCATAGGGTCCCCAAACAGAATCGCTCCCACTGTTTCAAGCTTCGGAACTCTGCGAGCTTGAGCCCTCGCGAGAAGTTCGGGGGCCAGCGCATCGCGCGCATGAGGCATGCTGTGCGTCCCAAGCCACAAGACAGTTGTGTGCCTTTGTTGAGGGTACCCTTGTTCGGGTTGTTGAAAAGGGCAGTTACGGGAACCCCATGGTTTTCGTTGGTTGCAAGTCCTATTTTAAGCCAAAGCTATGGTGAGCTTTCCTGGAAACCCGAGGCGAACCAGCATCATGAAGACTTAGGGAACTTAGAGAACCACAAGAGCTCCTGGGTGACCCAAACCCAAGGCTTATGGCGCATGTCCATCCTAAGCCCAGCCAATGGTTGACGCAGAGCCAGCCCAGTCACATCCTTTTACGCGTGAGACGCGTGCGCCTATACATTTGAACGCCAAAGGCGTGTGCCACAGTGTCAGACTTCAGTTTGGAGTTGGAAGGCATTTCGGCTTCAGCGCAGAATTGTTTGCGCTTAAGCGAACTGAAATCGAGCAACCTTCGAGAGGCATCCTTCCGGATTGCTGGTTTTAAACATCACCTTTTTTAAACATCACTTCTGTTTTTAAACATCACTTTTTTTCCCATTGAAGGCGAGTTTCCCTTCATAGGAGAGATGTGCGAAGGAGTAAACTATTCCTTGTTTGTGAACAAAACACCAGCCGTGTCCAGCGTGTGTCGCAGCAACCCTGATGAAGATGGTGCAGCACAGCTTGAGGATAGCCTTGGATGCAGTGTGACAAACGTTGCCCAGACAAATTATTACCGGTTGTCAAATATAATCATAGAGGCCAAGGGGTTGTCGACACGCCTAGGTCCTGTCCTCTTTTGGGACACAGTTCGATTTTTTTGTTTGCTTCGTTTAAAGGGGCCCCCAAGAGAATCATCGTACTAACCCCACATGGCCAACGTCGTCCGAGTCCTTTCAACATCGACTGCAATCCATTTCCGTGCAGGTCCCTACCCTAGTCAGTAACGCGGGGCGGTAGAACGAGCTGGTCCGGTTTCGATTTGATTCAGTTCGGCGAGAAGGTTGAGCCCTGAACAACCCCCTACTGATTATTAAGTGGGGCCCTTATTAGTGAGGGGGCCCCGTATCAATATTCAGGGGGTTTATTGATCATGTGCGAGCTAATCAATGGTACTCGCCATTTGTGCAGATGGACTGACGGAGATGTTGCAGCATCAAACACCTGATCAATACCAGGGTATGCGTCAAAATCAGGGGGACCCGAAAAAGAATCAGGTCGCTTTTCTTTTGGTTTCCCGTAGAACAAAGCTAAAATTGTGTACACCCACCAGTACCAAGCCGGCTATTCAACTGGCTCCAGTCCTTGCTGACCCTGTGGCTTCAATCCGGCCTGTCCGGGCCTCTCAAGGGGCGGCGAACGAGCTTGCGAGCTTGCACCCGCAAACGTCCGCTGAAGGCAGTGTACTTAAGTAGTTAGCAACTTTGGTTATAGCCCACTTGTACCTCTTGCAAGTCCAAAATACATGCTCTTGAACCAGAGCTACGACCCACTTTGGAGGCACCTCACTGCCTAAGCAAGTCCGCCTCATGTAAAGCTTTCGGGCGGACATACGTGCCGAGTTGGTTGGACACACCCGCGCTGTGGTCATGTCAATTTGGCGGTAGCAACACGCATTGGTGTTTCTATTTTGTGCGCAATCTTGGGTTGGGACGGCCCTAACAGTCACGCTTTCTGGAAATCCATCTAAGTGTCTATCCAAAATCCGCATGCAGCGGTCGGGGTTGCAACCAACAAAGTCAATGCATGCAAGCGATTCGGGACACTTGTTCAGGTTTATATACTTCCCCTGGCAGGTTTGATCTTGCCCCTGCAGAACCTTCCGAGCTTTGAGTGTTTCAACTTGACCCTTTGGAACAACTCTGTGGCATTTGTTTCAGCCAAGCTTCTGTATTCCTCCTTTTTGCCTGGTTGTAGCATCCTGTATGGCAAGCCAGCATCATTCTCGCCGCCCATTCCAGCGGCAAATGTTTGCTCTTCACAAAGCGCATGGCCAGGTGTCGACAACCCGTGCTGCCCTAAACTCGGGAGCGCACAAGAAAAACTCGGAGCCCAAAGGCACGTTTGCTTCGGCCGGGCGATGCAGATTGTAGATGGCTCAAATTCCATGAGTGAGCAAGTTGACCTCTGTGAGCAGTACAAGGTTCAAAGCACTGCGTGTTTGAGCGGCATTCACCCGGCCACTCGCACATCCCCTGCTTAGGGCCACGCCGGGGTGGGTCGCTCACAGCCCGAACTCGCGGCCCGGCGTGCGCTTTTCGGCCCGGGCGGCGCTTTGAATTGCGCCCGGTTGAAGGAAAACGGGCGACGGATCCCAGTGTCTATGGGGAACTAGGGCTTTCTGCGGTGCATGCCCTGAATTCTTGAAGCCGTTTCCCTTTTCCCTGCTTGAACATAACTTAAGCAGCCGTCGGTTCCCCACTGCAATGGTCAGTGTTTCCGGGGAATGAGAGGAAAGGGCGGTGCGAGCCTCGAAGTTTAGGGCAAATGAACTCGTGACCTGAAGGGTTTCAAGCTCAACCAAATCAGTGTCAGGGTCCAGGATCAAGGGCTGACGCATATCAAGCGCCCCCATTTTCTCTTTTTGAAGGGGGGTGACCTGCATGCCCTGAGTGTGCAAGCCCGGTGTTAAAATAGGTTTCGGACCTCAAACACAGTAAAATCCCTTTGGTTTCAACCACCAAAAAATCCCAAACAAACTACCAACTCAAAAAACACACACGCATGGCAGGTGCAATTTTGGGACGCTGAGGTCTACAACGCCCCAGAGGGGACAGAGATCCATGGGGACCCCCGTGCCAGGGCGCCCAAGCAAGCGCCCGCGTCCCGTTGCCATTTTGGGTATGGAAGCCATCCGAGCCAGTCCACAACACGGGACCCAATAATTTGGGGCTTCAAGCTTGGCTTCCCCCCGAAGTCGCGGGCTGAATTTCGTGTCCCCGCCTCTGGCCTCGCGCGTTTCGAAAATCCCAAGGCGCCGAGCCTTGATGAGCTCAAGCCGCAGTGGGTGCGGGACGAGGCGGGTCGGTCCAAAGGGCAGAGGAGGCAGGGGACGGGGGGACTTGCCTTGATACCTTCAACAATGGGCATGTGTGAAAATAGGAAGACCTCGTTCAGTGAACAACCTCTGATTTTTTGCGGCTGCTCCTTATGTATCAGATCAAATCGCAACTTTGTTCAACTTCGAAATAGATACCCTTATTCTCATTGCTCTTTGTTGGCGTCGTAGGCAGATCTGCTCAAATACGTCGAACTGACATGTCTGCTTGGTTGTAAGCTATGTTCGATCTGCAGACGGTTTCCACCAATACACCAAGCACAGGAGAAGCTAGCCGAACTAAAGATCATGTTTTTTAATCATTAGCATATTGAAATAATAACTTTATGCAGCCATGGTTAATTCCACGATTGCTAGACCTTAATCGCTATGTAAATATTTCATAATTATCACAACGACAAACACTTACTAAAAGGCTGTCGATTTACTTCGCTTTCATCATCATCATCATCATCATCATCATCATCATCATCATCATCATCATCATCATCAGCAGCAGCAGCAGCATCAGCATCAGCATCAGCATCAGCATCAGCAGCAGCAGCATCAGCATCAGTATCAGCATCAGCATCAGCATCATTGTCATCGTCATCGTCATCGTCATCGTCATCGTCATCGTCATCGTCATCATCATCATCATCATCATCATCATCATCATCATCATCATCATCATCATCATCATCATCATCATCATCATCATCATCATCATCATCATCATCTTGGGTTCTTTTGGTGAAGGAGTTTCCGACGCCGACCCCCCAACATGTTGACAAGGGTAACCATCAAACAAAACATACCCAAATGGTGCTGGTTTCTCATGCAACCATTGTCAACCATCGAGACTCGATCATTTCCGTCGCCGTTTTCATTCTTCGGAGGATGCCTACTCCATGCTCCAGGGTGAGGACCGGGTTGGTCGAGACCCATTGACTGGTAATTTCATGAGCCCCAGTTGCTCAGTGGCATTTTCTTCTTCGGGGGGGGGGGCGGGGGTTTCCCTTTAAAGTTAACCAACAAACAGGGTGACCTGCCCGCCAGCGCCACTGAGCTTCGGAGTACACCCAATGCCTTCATGGACGCTCTCCTTTAAAGCTACCCTGTTGGAAAAATAGTCTGGCCCTTAAAGGTTTGTTGGATTCCCAGCAACCTCCTTGCGCTCCTCGCAGGCTTCTGCCTTCAAGGGGTTCCAAAATACTAGCAGGGCTGGCAGAGTTTTTACCCCAGGGCCTTGTCAGTGTTTTTTTTGGTTTGTTGTGGTTTCCTACAAATCAATCCGACTGCCAAACTGGACGTCAGTTGTTTCTAAAGAAACAATATTTATGACGGTTTCTGTTGACAGTTCCATCTTTACCGGCGCGTGCACAGGCAACCCTGCAAAGGCAGAATGACATCAATATGAGCAACTGACAATATTAGTTGTATATTGTTTGTTTGGGGAGGGGACGCGCAAACCATAGGGCAAATATCTCTCATTCGT
>CAUJNA010003838.1:1355094-1357594 GCA_963377175.1 Effrenium voratum | reverse complement strand
AGCGTACTGAATAAAGGCAGGCAAGAAATCGTCATCCCGCCTGGAGGATGAGGGTGGAGATGACTCAGACTCATCTGGGGAGGCAGATGAGAGCGAGGAGGATGAGTTGGCATGCTGCCAGGCAGGCAAAAGAAGCTGAAGCGCCTCAGCGAGAAGTGCTTGGGGAAGGGGCTTTGCTGGTATGCGTGAGCAGGTGGGATTCTTGCTCTCGTGCATCCTCCCGAACTTCCCTGCGCAAGCCATTGGGGAGCAGCGCCTGAGAGAGTTGAGGACGTTGGCTTGCATCATGCACTTGCTTGTGCAGGGCAAGCAAGGGAGGCCGGAGATTTTGCCATGCAGAGGAGCAAAAGCATTCTGATGAACGTTCAAGATGACACCAACCAGGCAGCGAAGTGGTTGGAGACAAATTCGGCGGGGAGCCTGCTTCGCATAGAGGACGCAACACAGGCCTTGTGCAATGCGCCGGCCCAGGCGCCCAAGGCGAAGCCCAAGTCCGAGGCAGCCTTTGCAGAGGAAGGTGAGCTTCAAGGAACAGAAAGGAGTTCCCTATCTGTTTTCTTGCCTGCTGCCTCTTGCTGCGCCCTAGCTCTTCCCCTTGGAAAAGCAAAAGTCCTTCAGAGGTAGTTGAGCACAGGTTAGCAACTCTTGCAACAGCCCCTGTTGGAGGAAGGGGGGGTGGAAGCACCGAAGCCTCCGATCTGGAGCATTTCTTTGCAGCCCGCTATGCGTGAGAAAGCTGCTACCCACTCTCCTGGTGGGAATGCAAACAGGAGCTGACAGAGTGTCAGGCAGCAACAGCGCCGCTTGACAAAGCTTCTGAAAGGGAAAGCGGTTCAACCTGCATGTTTGAAGAAGCTCTTCAAGGTCTGCTCACACAGCTAACTCTTGACTTGCTACGCAGCCACCTTCGTTCTCATCCTGCAGGCCGGCTTGCCCCACTCTGCTGCGTTCCTGACTTGCGCCAAACTGTACGGAAAAAGGCGGTCTAGGGCTGACACCCTGGACGGAAAAAGACTCTTTGGTGGATCTCCGGCCTTCTCCCCACCCCGAGCTAACACTCGGTTTGGGCCAAACTCTCCTCGCTCACTCTTCTCTTGTCCCTTCCCCGAGCCAGCACTCGGATCAGGCCTTATATCTCCTCGCTCACTCACCTCTTCTCCTGGCCCCTTCTTGTACTCGAAGATTCGGTTCTTCCACTGCTTTCTCGACTCGCCATCTCGAACTGCGTCTCTTGCTTGTCTCATTCGCATTCCTGTGTCTTCCTCCTGCCGCACGGCCTCCTTGGCCTTCTTCTGCCTTGAAAGAAGTCAGCCGGGCAGCGTTGGCCCACATCAGTCAGCAATGTGGTTGGTTTTGCAGCAGGGGGGATCCCCTTGTGCAATTGCCAGACTTTGAGAAGAAAATCAGAAAAACAAGTTGATTACGCAGGTGAAGAAGTTCAGCACGCTTTGCCTTTCAGGCTTGAGGAGCTACTACCTGGACTGCCAGATGCCAGTGTCGCTGGCACCTTGGATGCAGGCGGCGCCCGAAGTCAGGGAGCCAAGCCTCACAATAAAGCCGAGAAGGATTGGCCTTGCCCCGGCCACCATCAAAGCTAAGAGGAGTGGTATTGCATTGCGCAAGTGCTAGTTGCTCGGAGGATTCTCCGACCAATCGATCTGGTGGGAGGTCTTGAAAGCAAGGGGGCAGCCCATTCTTAATGGCGCATTCGCAGTTGAAAAGAAAGGGGAGCCTGGTCCTGGAGCATGCCGAGTCAAGGGTTGATTATGAACCTGGTCCCTGGCAACTCAGTCCAGCGCTTGATAAAAGGAGACTTAAGCACCCTCAGTGCGTCCAGCTCCTGGGCCAAGTCTTGCTTTGGTCAAGCGATGACCAAAAAGGTGTCTTCTATGCATGGAAACTTCCGGCAGCATGGGGGCCTTGATGACTTTTCTTCCGGGAAGCTTCTGGGAGAACCTAGCAAGCCTTGGGTTTATTTGTGCGCAAACTTGTTTGGCATGGGCTGGATCAACGCAGTTTCCCTTTTCCAGCACGCACCGACAAATAGGCATGGCGCCTTATCCACATGGTGGGATCGCCCGGCCCCGTTGCCCGCAGGGCAGGAGCTTGGGCCCAGCTTTACTTGGATGATTTTGACTGCTCTGAATTTGTTCCCAGTGACTGCTGGGACACAATGGTAGCAGGCTGCCCAAAGACAGGCATACACGAGAGCAGGTGTTGCGATTGCAGAAGAGGGCCATTCGAATGGGGGCGGTGTTGAGGGTCGTCTTAGTGCCCAGGCTGCATGAAGTCGCATGGTTCACGCTGTGGCTGTTGGGCCGCCGCCTCCCGCAGACCAAGTCACGGCTGATTGTTCTGGGGCGACTTTGTACGGCTTTTGAATTCAGGCGCCCCTTAATGGGATTGCTGAACGATTGCTGGCCCCTTCCAACCAATGCATCAGCGACCTCTTCCGAGCAATCTGCCTGCGTCCTTTGGCTGCGTGAAATTTATGGATGCA
>CAUJNA010003838.1:1325094-1350094 GCA_963377175.1 Effrenium voratum | reverse complement strand
CTCTTTTTACCGCCCCACAAACGGGACCACTCCAAAACACCCCGCCTGCGCTGGCAGGCCCGAGCCCCTGTTGTGCGCCACGGACTTCCGGCAGCGGCCGCTGATGTTCCTCCGCGCCTGCGATGCAAAGACGAAGTCGTAGGGAGCCCCCCTTTGGGTAATTTGTGCTTCTTTTCAGGGAAACGGGAGCCCCCCTTTTGGTAATTTGTTTTTTCTTCAGGGAAACGAACATGGCAATTCTATGAGATATATCCCAGTTTGACAACCCCCAGTTTTACAGGGGGAATCTACCAGCAAGGGTTCCAAGTCTTCTTCCAGCAGCTGGGCTGCACCGTTTTAGCCTTTCCGTTCGACCAGCCACACATCTGTCTCCCCGCTTTGCTAGAAGGCTTCCGCATGGTCATGACTCCAATGCAGACCCACCATGGAATGGTTTGGGCAACAAATCCGATATTCTATGGTCCATTTGTGGGACATGCATGGCTCAGTGAATTTTCCGCAACGGGGCCACCGAGAAAATTCCAATGTTTTTGGGGATTTTTACCAAGCTCATATCAACCTGGCAGATTCGGGGGGCGGGGTGTCCCTCAAAAGGGAAGGGTCTTCTCTCAAGCGGGTTGCTCCCCGCAATCAAAGTCCAGCAGTTTGATTCCGTGGTCGGCACCTGGGTCACAAGGGAACCCACCCATTGTCGGGGTCCCCTCTATTTTGGCACATATTGTGTGTGGAGGGCACCCTTTGTTAGTTTAGCGGAAAGTCAAAAGCAAAACACGAACTCCATCTTGCAGGGTCCAAATCCCTTCTTTGTCACCTGGGTCTGTCTCAAAATCGGGAAAGACCTCAAAATGGGGTGTCGCTTTTTTTTGGTTGGTCCTCCTCGGTTTCCTGTTGGTCCCCCTTTTTCCCGACCCACAAAGGGTGCCCTTTTGGCCTCACCGAAAGCGACGAGCGCCCGCACGTGCGAGGCAAGGAGGAGTGGCACGCCTTGCTGGCGGAGCTTCCACGCCTCAAGGCCGAGCGCTCGAAGCGAAGAGGCCGTTTTTGTTTTGCCTGCTGTAGGTGTGTTGCTCTTGGCTTCTTTTGCCGGTGTTGTTGTTTCTCTCCGCATTCCCAGTGATTTTGTTTTTTGGCTGTTCGGGCTTGTTTGTTTTCCTTTCCTTTTTTTGGGGGGGGTATACCCGATCTGGGCCCTGGAAAGAATAAACTCACTCGTGAAGATCCTTGACTGGGATTCCTTGCTTCTAGCTTTGGAATCATAATTTGCGCAGACGAACTTGAATCCCACCCAAGTTGTGGATGGACAAACTGCACAAGTTGGAATGGATACAACTGCAGATGTCCGTACTGCGCAAATTAACATGGGAGCGTCCCCCCAAAGGACATTCCTCTACAAGTTTTTGTTTGATTCCTGTGTCGTTTTTGGAGGGCATTTTGTTTGGGATGGTTTTCCAGAAAAACAAAGGACGGCCGTTGCCATTTCGTGGGTCCCGCCCAAAGAAAAGGAGACGTGCCCCCCTCGCTTGGGATTTCTCATGCGAGGAGGAGTTGCGGCAGAGGCAGGCGGAGATCGACGCCATGGACCAGCGAGGCCGGAATCGGCACGTGACGGGGAGTTCTCTCAAACATGGCACCTCGCTTCCTGAGTTCCTGGACTGTAGTTTGTCAGCTTTCTATGTCTAGTGCCAGCTGTTTTTCCCGAAACTTCCAGGCGGACTTCCTTTTCCAGCAACGAACAGCTGGGGAAGCCCCATCTCAGCCGGGGAAACTGCTAGCTGTTACTCGGACAACGGAAATTTGCTCGCCCGCGGCCAGGCGAGCACATGAAAGACTACTTGCTGAGGCGCAAATTCGCAGACGGCTTAGTCTGTATCTGTCCATGAGGACAGAGTCATTGGGACCGGCCATTTGGGTATCTGTTTTTTGAGGGTACCTTGGTTTAAAGGGAAACCAACCTGGAAAACCATCAGTTGGGAGGGGTGTAAACCTGTTTGGACATACCAATTTGTTGATGTTTCTCTCCTTTTGACTTCGCCCCAAATCCAGACAGAGGAGAGAGGATGCAACTGTGACCTTGTCCTTTTTCTGATTCAATGCCACGTTTCCTGGGGCACTTTAATCATTTCAAGCGGGGTGGGTTCAACTCAACAGCCAAACCACCGACCCAATCTACCCAATCCACCCAATCCACCCAATCCACCCAATCCACCCAATCCACCCAATCCACCCAATCCACCCAATCCACCAATCCTCCAATCCACCAATCCCCACGCCAGACATATGAGGGACAATACAATTCGGCGTTGAAAAGCTGCAAAGGCCTCAGGCAACTTCACCTCGAGATAATTGAACGCACCCCGAATCGAATCCTTCCAGTGGACATGACCTCTGGATGTCCAGCGGCACCCTCGAGGGCCTCGAGGGCGGGTTCCCCTTTAGACATGTTTGACCCTAAAAAGGGTTCTAGTTCTTTGTCTAGCCCGGGGCTGGAAACCCACTCCTGCGTCTTCATGTACTACTTCCCCCGGATCTTTCGGATCCACTTGAAGTCCTCTTGAAATGGATTTTACGACCATCGATTTGCCGAAAGGGCCTCAAAGGGACCGGGTCCGTTTTACAACACGAAGCTGGGAAAGGGTCCCAGTCAAACATGACACCACCCCGTAGAATGTTGAAAAGAAGAAGGAATCGCCCCTAGAATGAGCCCCTCTGAGATCCTGGACAAGTACGGAGAGCGCAAGATCGGTAGTTCGGGCCTTGGACAGCTGGCCGGAGGAACGGGCCCTGCCACCCACGAACATTTCGTTGGGTGATTGAAACCTCAGCTTTTCCCTATGTCAAAGGGAGTTTTTGGGGTGATGTTAAGGAACCGCAATTCAGCCACTAGCCACTAGTATGGTTCCAAACTCCGGTGACTAGTGGATGGGGGACGAACGGACTGAAACGCTTCTGTGAATCCGGCTGCCAAACTTGGTTGGGATATCTACATTTTGAAGAGGATTTTTATTTGTTCAGTTTCCAAACTTGAAGCTTTTTGTTGTTAGATCTGATCATAGGAGTGCACACGTTCAATCCTTTCGTTGTTAGTTAGCTTAGGCAAGGAGGTCAATCAACTCAAGAAGCGTTGATTTTGACCAGAGATTTGGAGGGGCACGTGCTTGCTTGCTCTCAGTGAAGATGTTTGAACAGCCCCCACAAGTCCTTGGGAATTGTAAGAATACTCGCATGAACTGCACACAAGCGCTAGAAAAACCAACCATTTGAGTCGCGCTCAGGTTTTAAAGGGAAGGCGAGAAGCAAAGACCAACTTCCTGACCTACCGTTCGCCCTTGCCAGTTGCAGCCGGAAGTTTGGATTGGCGGTTTGCCGTTTACTTGGGTTGCACAGGGGTATGATTTTTTGCGAGGGTTGGAATTTTGTATTTTGTTTTTTGCAGGGAATCCGAAGGATCCGAAGTGAACCCGCCCATTTATGGGTTTCCTCACTTGAATCTGCGGGGAAAGCAGGTCCATTTGGAGGAAAAATCGCTCATATTCCAAGGGACCTTGCTTTGTCTCAACCTGCAGTCCCTTCCTCATGACTTTGTTCCCATTTGCCCAGAGTTGCCTTTTCTGCTTTGCTTCGAAGGGCTTCCCTTTGAGCTCAAGCAACCAAAGAATCCCATCCTCTCCACAAGGGCATATGCAGTTGTTTGTTGGTTGTGTGTCGTTATCTTCATTTGGGTTGTCAATAAAGAAGGATGCGCTTCCTGTTTGCGATGCAGGGTTTTGAAGAAACACATATAGGCTCCTGCCCATTGTCTTTGTGATACGTGATTTGATTTGATGGTTGAGAGTTGGTGGGCACACAATGGTGCCCTCCAGGGTGTTCTTTGCCCAGCTACCCTTTCAAGCGTGGTCTGGCGAAGATGCCATGAGCCTCTTGGAGCTTCGAAGAAACTTCTGACCGTCTCGGCCCATTATCATCAGCGCCCAAACGACGCTGCCCAACGGAAAAGATATGAACACCTGCCCGGCAAGAACGTGAAGCAATAGCCGGGTGGGCCTGGGCACCAAGGAAACCTTGGGAGTGATAAGCTTGCCATGGGGATGACCGACTTTGGTGCAGAAAGAGTTCTTTCCACCAATAATGGCCCAACATGTTGGCCCGAAGTTTCAGGCAAGTTTGTTTGAGCTGGCTCTTCAGGGATGGGAAACTCCCTAAGCTCACCAATCCAATTCATACGAAAGCTGAAAGTTTTCTCACCTTCCGAGTCGTCGCCTATGGCGACACCAACCGGAGCTACAAGAGCCATGGCCGTGGGCTTCGCGCGGGGAGCTCGGAATCGTTTTTTGGGTTCAAGAAAGCGCAAGATGCCCGTTTGGGGCATGTCCTGTTGGCTGGTTCACTTGAGGTTCCGCTTTGAAACCTATATACCGAAAGCAGTGGAGGTATGGGCCCACCATTTCCCAAGATCAGGAAACCAGGGGTCGCCTTTTGACAAGCGCCCCCTTGTTTTAGAGGGATTGTACACTTCTGGTTGGGCCCCCTTTTTGTCTTAGATCCCACCTGCACCAATGATAATCCTGTGGTTATCAAGGGCAGGGGCAAGGAATTCACAACGACCAATGAGGCCTATTTGGGGCCAATAGAGTTCCTTTGAGTGCCTTTTGTTGGGTCCCCTCTTGGAGAAAGAAAGAAAGAAAGAAGGAAAGAAGCAAGCAAGCAGGCAGGCAGGCAGGCAGGCAGGCAAGCAAGCAAGCAGGCAAGCAAACAACCCAAAACACACACACACACAAACACACAAACACACAAACACACAAACACACAAACACACAAACACACAAACACACAAACACACAAACATACAAACACACAAACACACAAACAACAAAAACACAAAAACACAAAAACACAAAAACACAGAAACACAAAAACACCAAAACACAACAACACAAAAACGCCAAAACACAAAAACACAAAAAACACAAAACCACAAAAAAAAACACAAAAACACAAAAAACACAAAACACAAAAACACAAAAACACAAAAACACAAAAAAACACAAAAACACAAGAGCACAAGAACACAAAAACAAAAAACACCAAAACACAAAAACACAAAAACACAAAAACACACAAACACACAAACACACAAACACACAAACACACAAACACACAAACACACAAACACACAAACACACAAACACACAAACACACAAACACACAAACACACAAACACACAAACACACAAACACACAAACACAACAACACACCAACACACCAACACACCAACACACCAACACACCAACACACCAACACACCAACACACCAACACGCCAACACACCAACACGCGAACACGCGAACACGCGAACACGCGAACACGCGAAAACGCAAACACGCAAACACGCAAACACACACAAACACACAAACACACACAAACACACAAACGCACAAACGCACACAACGCACAAACGCACAAACGCACAAACGCACAAACGCACAAACGCACAAACGCACAAACGCACAAACGCACAAACGCACAAACGCACAAACGCACAAACGCACAAACACACAAACACACAAACACACAAACACACACACAGACACGCACAGACACGCGCACAGACACGCGCACAGACACGCGCACAGACACGCGCACAGACACGCGCACAGACACGCGCACAGACACGCGCACAGACACACAGACACGCGCACACGACACAGACACGCACACAGACACGCACACAGACACGCACACAGACACGCACACAGACACGCACACAGACACGACACGACACAGACACAGACACGCACACAGACACGCACGCAGACACGCACGCAGACACGCACGCAGACACGCACGCAGACACGCAGACACGCACGCAGACACGCACGCAGACACGCACGCAGACACGCACGCAGACACGCACGCAGACACGCACGCAGACACGCACGCAGACACGCACGCAGACACGCACGCAGACACGCACGCAGACACGCACGCAGACACGCACGCAGACACGCACGCAGACCACGCACGCAGACACGCACGCAGACACGCACGCAGACACGCACGCAGACACGCACGCAGACACGCACGCAGACACGCACGCAGACACGCACGCAGACACGCACGCAGACATGCACGCAGACACGCACGCAGACACGCACGCAGACACGCACGCAGACACGCACGCAGACACGCACGCAGACACGCACGCAGACACGCACGCAGACACGCACGCAGACACGCACGCAGACACGCACGCAGACACGCCCACAGACACGCCCACAGACACGCGCACAGACACGCCGCACAGACACGCGCACAGACACGCGCACAGACACGCGCACAGACACGCGCACAGACACGCGCACAGACACGCGCACAGACACGCGCACAGACACGCGCACAGACACGCGCACAGACACGCGCACAGACACGCACAGACACGCGCACAGACACGCGCACAGACACGCGCACAGACACGCGCACAGACACGCGCACAGACACGCGCACAGACACGCGCACAGACACGCGCACAGACACGCGCACAGACACGCGCACAGACACGCGCACAGACACGCAGACGCGCACGCGCGCACGCCAGCGCACCCACGCGCACGCGCGCACTCCGCACGCACACGCACAGCGCACACACGCCCACACAACCCACGCGCACGCGCGACCGCCCACCCGCGCACGCGCACGCGCACGCGCACGCGCACGCGCACGCGCACGCAGACACGGCGCACGCACGAGCACGCGCACGAGCACGAGCCCACGTGCACGCACAGCCGCGCCCACCGCGCGCGCCACGCGCGCGCGCCCACGCGCACACGCGCACAAACGCGCACCGCACGCGCGACGCGCAACGCACGCGCGCACGCGCACGCACGCACGCGCGCGCGCGCACGCGCGCGCACGCCCTGCGCGCGCTGGCGCGCGCAGCGCAGCGCGCGCGCGCGCGCGCACACGCGCACACGCGCACACGCGCACAGGCGCACACGCGCACACGCGCACAGGCGCACACGCGCACACGCGCACACGCGCACACGCGCACAGGCGCACACGCGCACACGCGCACACGCGCACACGCGCACACGCGCACACGCACACACACACGCACACACGCACACACGCACACACGCACACACGCACACACGCACGCATAGTCAGAGACCCACTCACACACAGACAGCAACACACACACACAGAGACGCACACACACACACACACATAGAGACGCACAGAGACTCGCATACAGAGACACACAGAGAGACACGGAGACAGACAGAGACACCCACAGAGACGCACAGAGACATAGACACACGCAGAGGCACACACACAGAGACGCATACAGAGACACAAAGACGACACAGGGACTCAGACACACACACACACACAGACACACAGACACACGGACAGACAGACACAGACGAACAGACACACAGACACACAGACACAGGCACACACACATACACACACACACACCACACACACACACATATCAAAGGCTGATTCTAGGGTTGCGCGAATCCGGTGGAATCCATATTTGTTGGCCCCCTGACTGGTTTCAACAACTTGGCAAGCCAGAAATCGTGGTTGATTCACAAAAAACAACCACGTAGGAGCTCGAAGTTCAGACCAGGGGTTCAGATACCAGCAGGAACCCATAGCTTCTGGTTCTCTCATGAACTGATCATCGCGATCCGGTAGGATCGAGAGAGGGACATCGAGATGGCGAACAAGGTGCTGGAGAGGATGAACTCCAATGAAGTGGAATGAGCTGAAGACAAAAAGGGGCCATTCTTCCGTCGTCCATCCACCCGCGGTTGGTCCATGGCGTTCTGGCGTTTGCTGTTTATGTGCTTCGCGAGCTTAGTTGACCCGTGGAGGAGGGGGAGTAACTGACTATGTGCAATATGTCGCGAGCGCGCGCCGGAGGTTTGGGTTTCCTTTCGGTTCCCTTTCAGTCATCCGAAATGGCACTTCCTATTTGGATGGACAAAAGGTTTATCCCAGTTTTCAGAGGGTTGCATTCATTCCGACTGGTGGGATTTTGTCCATCCAGAGTGTGAGACAGACCCTGGAAGTTCCTATTGGTGGTGTGGTGTTTGGAGATCTATATAGGAAAAGAGTCGTAGTTCCCTTTAAGAACCAACACAGCGGCCTATTTCCCTCAATCGTCGCCGCCCAAGCGCCCCAGAGAGTACACCCAATCATCCGCATGTGGTGGCAAAGGAGTGACTTACCTTGACAATTGCCAACGAAATAGGGATATGAGCTGCTTGTGGATTTTGGGGTTACCCTAAGTTGGTGGTTTGGATGCGTGGTTCGGGGGTTGTCAGTTGTGGACCAACCTCCAAACTATCAATCCAACTTGCCATGTTTAGCTCACCTGAGATTTTCTCCGAGATTATATATCTGCTTCGATGATGCCAGGTTTCGCTTTCACTCTCCTAAAAACCTACGTGAACTCCCCGCCCAAAACAGCATGGTGTCGGAGAGAAATATCAATTATCCTTTCAGGAGGCGTACTTCCATTTATGCAGGGGGTATAACATGACAAAGCTGGAGTCCCATTTTTAAATAGCGAGCCCTTGGAAATCCGTTTTTGGCCCCCCAACTGTCCAAAGTAGTTTGTAGTGTGGGGTAGACTAAATATGAACCAGAGTCAAACATGTGTCTTGTTTTTTCTTTGGCAAGCCAAGCGCCTGTGAGATATCAATTTGTGTTCAAGACAGTGACTCTGTGCTGCTGCAAAGCTTGATTGCCCCGCGGCTTAGCAGAGAACACTGGCTAGTTGCATTTTGCGAGGTGCACATGTAAATTCATGCTGTGCCCAATCACATGCAAATTCATGCTGTTCAACTTGCATGAGTTGCGTTTGGGCAACCTCTTAAATGCTCTGCCCGTGGAAAGCAGTTAGACACCTCACACGAACGCGTACAGTGCAATACTGACCACGCCCGGCGCCATGCCTCCAAAACCCAAGCACGGGGCTCAGATCTCGAATGTTCGAGATGGTGGCTTCCATTCGCGGGGGTTGGCTGGTACTATACCGAGGAACAAGTCGTATAGCCCCTTAGGAGGAATGTGTGAATGGGAAGCATTGACCTGTGTCTCAGAAGTGGATAACTCCAACCAAGCAAATGAGGTCCCTTTGACCCTCCCCCCCGAAGGTAAAGGCTTGCTGGGAAATGGCCCTTCTGCGGGCGGCTGGACTCGCATTCCTTGTGTTTGTTGGGTGGAAGCACTTCGTGCAGCTTTGGCTCCATGCGTTTACTTCCTGCTGGCCAAAAAGTATGGGGTCTTGCTTTTGGGGGGGGGGGGGACTGGATGCTCTAAAAAGGATCGACAGTGAGGAGATAGGGAACGGGTTAACAGGTGAATGATAGACAGATGAAAGGATAGAGTGAAGAGTGGGATAGAGGATTCTTCTTTTTGGTCGTAAAAGCATTCTTCTTTATCTTTTACTTTATGATGTGATTCCTCATCCAAAATGATATGATGAAGATATAATGGTTCTCTTTTTAGTATTTCTTGTTAATATTTTCTTTTACCTTCATTATTTTATTATTTTATTTGGCTTTTTGATGGGTTAAAATATTTCTTCATAATATAATGCCTTTTATCTTTGTAGGTTTAATTGCTTTCTCTTTTATTGTTCTTTTCTTTTTATTTCTCTTGTACGGATTGCTTGTTTCCTCTCCTGAACCCCCCCCCCCGCTCTATGTACCTCGCAATGAAGACTCAGACCGTCGCCAACCATCCCGCTGTGGGGTGCAGTCCCTATGTACCTTGCTGCGACAGCCACCTTAACTACTTAGTTTTTGCCTTCCAACCAGTGCTTTTGATTGAACTAGTGTTGATTGCTTGTCAGGGTGTTGTTCAAGAGTGGCTTACATGCAATTGATGCGGTGTATAGGCAAACTTGTGACCGTATTGATTTGCGATCAGACATTGGTGCAGGTGTGGGTTTCTGGGGGTGCAGTCGACAAGCGCTGAGCATCCCGCCAAATGGGGAGCCTTTTGAAACGGGCAAGGCTTTCTTGGCTATCTTCTTCGGGCTTACATTGGATCCGGTTTTCGCTGCTTCGATTCAACATAGGCTGAGGATGGGGCCTCCAGGAGACGAGTTTTATTCGCCCATGGATGCAAAGCTTGGATATTACTGGTGATGCCTATGCTTCCAGGGCTCCCATTAGCTTTCGGACCTACAAATTTCATTGGACATGGGACAAGACACAAAATAATGAGGTCATGAGCATTGTGAACAAGATCGCAACCAATGATTGCGATGTAGCTGCTTTTTGCTTTTACTACAAGATACGTGACAATTACATGAGTCAGACTCAGGCGGCGGTTTCACTTGTTATACGCACAGATAGAGGTAGGGAAGCAAGCCCAGATCTGGAAGGTGAGCACTTGTTCTGTGTAGTATATGTGACAGGCATGGCGCTGGCATACATATGGCACAGACAATCTGGCTAGAATCAAAACGCCAACTGCTGGGACGACAGACTGCCTGATGTCGATTTGGGCACAGCTGGCGGATTCGTTCATGAATTGCCTACACCTATTTTAAAGAACTATGTGATCGCTTATCCTTTGGTGATGGTGCAGCTGAGAGCTTGCGGACAAGGCATGAAGTCTGCAGTTGTATGAGCGGGTTGAAGTCAAGGTAGGACTACTGGAAAGGCCTGGAGGTCTCACTCCGCCGCTACGGAAGTGATGCAGATACGTTGGTGAACCGATTAACCATGTTATGTCCAAACCTTAAAACCTTACATATTATCTATTTCATGTTTGGTACTTTTCGCCCATCAAGAGAGATCCCAGACTTGAGGGCTCTATGCCAGGGACAAAAGGAATCGGACCTCTTAAACTTGGAGCGAGCTTGGGGTAAAACGTGCGATCCAGTCCATGAGGGCTCCTTATGGATTCCTTATTTCAGGTTGGTGAGTCGGTGAGTTGTAGTTATAGTAATCTAAACAACTGCTGGGTGTCCTACGCACAACAACCCTTCCAACACCGTCCAACCCTTCCAACACCGTCCAAAAGGGCACAATTCCAACTGTAGGACACTCTGCAATCATGCTGCCCAGAGTGGCTGCAAGGAAGTGCTAGGATTATTCAATAAACGTATGTGATACCAGGGCATCGTTGCCCCCATCTAAGTGTAGAATTAGTCATTAGGAAGGCCTTTCAGTAGTATTCGTATCACAGAAATGGACCCTTCCCACATTCCCGCGCTATGATAATGTTGGTTTGGGAAGAGTCAAGAGAAGGAGAGGGGGGGTTGAGAACACCTTATTGCACAAGTATTGGCTCGGTTGACCAAGAAAAAGGCGCTTTATGCAAAGCATGTGGTTTGGGCAGTCACCGAACACCCGATTGTGTAGGGTCCGGTAGTTGGCGCCCGTGTTAGCATCGGGGAACCCACATTTACTTCCACGTGGCAGACTCGCATTTGGGGGTTCCCAAAATGGCAGACCCTTTGTTGGGTTCTGAAGACAAACCGATTTAGGGGTTCCATGTTGAGAAAAGAACATCTGGGCTGCCTTTTTCGCAGGTCGCCTCGCGAGCCCCTTCTACTGGCCGGTTGTATGTTGGTTTCCATGTGATTGCGTCTGGTTTCAGGGCACCCCTGTTTTGAAAGCACATGTAGCATGACCTTAAAAAGGGGTCCAACTTGTGTTGACTCAAAGGTGTCAAAACCAGCAGCAACTCAGGCCGCGCCCGCATCCACTGCGGGGGGTCATCGGTTGGGGGGTGAACGCTGAGCTGCCAAGGGCAAAGGCCAAGGCCAAGGCCAAGGGCAAGGCCAAGGCCAAGGCAGCAGCTGTCAAGGCCGGGCGCGTCCTCTTACCGAACTTGCCGTTTGAAGGACGAAAGTGGTGGTTACTTTAGTACCGCTTGATTCTGTAGGCCCCACCAGCGTGGCCAGGTCGAGGTCTATGGGGTTTGGTGCGGCCTTGAAGGTTTTGGGCACGGGGAAAGCCGCAGTTCAACTGAAGGGGGGCCAAATAGCACAAACAGATTTACCCATTGGGAAAGTTTCGCGGCGAGCGAGCGGCAAATTGCTGGCCAGGTCGAACCAACGGAAGGTTCTTCTTTATGCACTCTTGGACAATGTCTGGGCTTCCCACTACACAGGAATGTGCGTGGAATGCAAAGCATGACCTTGGGAACCTTGGATGGTCCACGGACTAGGCAATTAGTTAACCTCCAGTCAACCCTCATTAACCTGTATAAACCCTTGTAAGTAGGGTTGCTGACCACTTAGCTACCTCTGGCAGCCATTTCCGCTGACACTTGAGAATGCGGCAAAATCAAATGGATCAACCTTATTTTCTGGGCCTGCGGCCTCTAGCCGGCTACGCCTCTTTGAAGTTATACCATGTCATGTCATGCTTTTTGTATGAGAAATGTATCCTGTGCTATGTTATGGCTGGTTAGGTTTTGCATGTTGCCCACCCCAACCCCAGATGATGCCGGCGATGCCAGCTTTCTGGGCCCCAGCCGGGCCCCAACCCAGAAGGCTGACATGGGGTCGCGCGCGCGCGCGCCAGAGGCCCTAGAAACAGCAGCCCAAAAAGAGCAGCCCGCAAACCAGCCCGGAAACGCAAACGCGACAAACCACCGCAAATAGCAGCGTTTTTGTGGCTGGGGTCGCGCGCGCGCGCCAGAAGGCTCGAAAACCAACGGGAAAAAAGCAAGGACCGCGCAGCGCGCGAGCCAGCCACAGCAAGAGCAAAACGGACAGAACAACAGCCCAACGCTCAGCGCAGCATTGTTTGGGGGTATTTACAGCGTTTTGGAGAGCGAGGACCCAGCATCACCAGCATGCCCGGCAGCGCTTGGCGCCAAAATGCGCAAAAATGAGCCTCGCTTATATCCCTCCGATACCTTCTAAAAAACAGTGCTTCATGGGTTGAGAGGCTTCTTGGAAGGAAGCCTTGATGATGCAGACCAAGCCCCGCTGACTGGCAGAGTCCTGTTCGAGCCGACACAGTGGAGGCAGTGGGATCCGACACCAGCTAGGACTTGATCCTGGCACCGGTTAGACCGGTCCTCAAAGCGGTCCTGGAACCGGTCGCACGTTGCATGGTTGAGTCCTGCGCTCAGCAGTCAGGATCTCTGCTTGATCTCACCACTGGCCGTCTTCTTCCACACCCCCCCAAGCATCCGGAGTTCTTCTTGGTGCCCAGAGGATGAGGAACAGCTTGCCCTCCTTCAAGTCCAGGACCGGTCGATTCGTCGGCTGGTTTTTTTCCGGGGCCGGTGCCACATGGTCCCAGCACAGTCCCAGGACCGGGACCAGTCCCGGGACCAGTCCCAGGACCGGTTTTGGCTGACCACAAGTAAGCAGGACCAGTCCCAAGGACCGGTCCCAGGACCGGTCCTGGGTCCTGGAAATCCACTTTTTGTGCTTTCGGTGTGTCCCAGGGACCAAAAATTCATCATGGATTCCAATCACTTCATTCCAGTTGCATCCCACGCCGGTCCCCTCTGCAGGAGGCTGGGACGGGAGGCAGAGGGTCGGCGGATTTGGGCCTGGCATGGTGTATGTTTTTTTCTTGTTGCACTTCCTTAGATTTTCCATGGATCCCGGGTCAATTGAAGGCCAACGTCTAAACTCTGGCAACGGTCTTTGAAGGTCGTTGGGGTGAGGTATATCCCTGAGCATTCCAGGAGACTCTTCCACCATCGTTCACAGGGAGGTTGACTGGGGCCCACTGCACAGTTCGCCAAAACTTACGTCAATGAACCCGTCAACGAATTCGTGCCAGAGGTTCATGTGTGGGCAAATACATGGAGCCCTCGTGCAGGAGTTGATGCTTACTTGGCTTCTCTTTGGTTTGGCTTTTGACATTAATTGATTGGACTAAGGCTTTCTTCTCCCCACCAGCAACAAGAGACGAACGTGGGCCAATTTGACTTTGACAGCGTTCGAAACATGTTCCGTTTCGGTGATTTTCGACCTCAGTTTTTCGGCTCGTTCAAAGCAAGTCTTCTTTGGGCGGGGTGGCGTTTGAGGTCATAGACACTCGGAACCCGATCTCTTAGACCGAGGTAGCTTTAGGCAATTTCCAACTAACCTGCTTGCGTTGCCAGACTTGAGTAGTTGTTTTGCCCGTGTCCCCTTTTTATGCTGATTCACTTTGCACCGTTTGACCAGCAGGTTAAGTTTTGCAGGGTCTAAGTCTGGCCGCACTGGTGCCCCGATTCCATCGAGGCCAAGGCCAAAGCAAAGGGCAAGGCCAAAGCCGCACCAAAGGCACCGCCGAAAAGCGGCGGGTTGCTCGTCGTCGCTGTTTGGCTCTTCTTTCCACAGGGACCCCAAACCCGGGCAAGACCAAGTTAGTGCAGGTGCGCGGCCCCATGTTAATCTGCAGAGTACTCCCTGATTTGGTGGTGTAGTGAGGGCTGAGCATTTGCCATGGTCGGCAGAAGCAAAAGTCATAGCACTTATGGGTGTATGGAACGAATTTGCACCAGTTCACAGGGCTTCATTCATTCCAACTGGTGCGGGAAATCACGTGGTGACTGATAACTGGTTTGAGTTTGTTTGTTGAATCACTAACCACTGACCTGATGTACCGGAATGAACTTCGACCTCTGACGAGCATCGGATGAGGCTGGTTTCGCATGGTGCATGAGGAAAACGAGTCCGCAACTGTGTGCCTTCAAGTCTCTTTCACCCATATTGCAAGCAAATGAGCGATTGCATGTGGCATGTTCAGTTCGGTTGTGGGGATCCAAGGCCTTCCCTGGCGCCCTTCGCCCAGGGCTCTTTTGGCACTTTGTTCGCTCATCTAATCCTTTGTGTTCTACCAGCTTAGCAAGGCTGAAGTAGGGATCCTTTGTGTTCTACCAGCTTAGCAACTAAGGCTGAAGTAGGGCTTGCTAATAATTTGAACCGTTTGTTGGCAGGTGTATTCATCACGGCAATGCAGTTTTGGAGGTGAGACTCTGGAGGGGTAAAGGTTTGACGCAAACATGGGAGGACATGTGTTTGTTTGCAGTTTTTTCTTGGTTGGGTGCTTTGAGTTTGAAACAGCCCCCATGTAACGTAGAGCAGGCTTGTGAGACATAGGTTTGTTGGTTCCGACAAATGACAGGACACATTTCCATACGGGAACAAATGCGGACTCTCCTTGGCTTCCCTCAACGTACAGCAACCTTAGAACAAGCACCCTCAAACAAAAGAACACCCAACTGTTTGCACGATTAGAAAGGCAATTCTGTGAGCATATGCCTTGTGATGGCGCTTATGTTGTTTGGAGTCGGTTGGCACCGGAGGTGTTGCGGCCAGCCCGTCCCACTGAGCATATGCCTTTGTGTTGCTTTGTGGTTTGTTGGCTGGTAGCGACTGCCAGGTGGGGCTGGTGACCTTTCTGCAGCCATTTAGGGACCTCATTTGGAACTTGGAACTCCAGGAACAGCCATGGATGAGGTTTGAGCGATGAACATACCCCCCCAGATATAAGTCAAGGTTGGTTCCACCAGTGAGAAGGGTACTTGCGTAGGACCTCAGAGTCATATTGTTCACTTCCCGCAGGGTTTCCTTCATGTTCCTCTTAATCAGCGAAACGCATGTTGCTTTTTTGCAGGTCTAGGCATCAAGTTTAGTTGGGGCGGGGGGGGAGGGGTCGTTTGGCGTGGGAAGCTGCTCCAGCGCGTTGCAGGTCAAGGCGGTGAAGGCCAAGGCATCGCATGACATCGGGGGTTCTGGGCAAGAATTCAGCAGCCAACTTTTGTGAAAGGCAGTGGCCAAGAATCACAAGAGGGCATCAAAGACACTGGATTGGCCCGCTCGGTTATGGGCCTTGCGGATTGAACCTTGAGCTTTGGGCCATTGCGGGACTTCCGCCTGAGAAGTGCTTGAGTCATACCAATGCGCTTCCCCTTTCCGCATGGTCGTACTCCTTGAGTTGGCACACTTTAAGCCATATATTTGTGATTGCCTTGACCATTCGGAAGGTTCACCTGAGCAAGCCAACTTGGCAGGTCGTGGCTTAGACCTTGCCGGTGCGAGAGGGCTAACAAAGACGGGTTCCCAAATCCGGTCCCTCTTTTGCCCCCGAACTCTTGGGTGGGTCTTCACTTCTCGGGCGACCTGACTCGCTGACAGCCCCCCGCCCCCCAAACCAGCGCGAAACATTGGCCCAGCTTCCATCAGGAGGTCGAGGAAGAGACCCTGGTGGAGGTGCGAGTCTTCCGGGCCGGGATGTCGATTTCGAGTTTTTGCCTTGCGGTGTTTGTTTCGGGCATGTTTTCTGTGCAGAAATCGCGACCTCGCACGGGGGGCTTTGGTTTGCGAGCGAACTGGCGCCGTGATGACTTGGTCACTTTCATAGGGATCTCCTTGCACTTGAAGCAACCTTGAGGCCATTCTCAGCAGGATCTTTTCCAAGCCAAGTGGAATGCCCAGAAGTCAGAAGCCCCTGAACCCTGAGCCTGGGTAAAGACTCCGAAGCTTTCAGCAGCCGGGGGAAAGGAACCCCACGCCAGGGCCAAGAGAGCCCAAAGAAAAAGCCAGAGGCCATGTCCGCGAGGGGGTTGTGCTCTCCGGTTTTTGGGGAGTTGGTCTTTTTGAGGGTGCCCCCTTTTCCGAAAGCCAAAGGTAGCTAAAGTTGCACAAGTCTAAGCCCAACGACAACCCTCTTTGCACTGATGATACGCGGACTGGATATTTGGGTCTTTGGAGCACCCTGCTTGGCAAGCCTGAAAAGGTCAAGACCTCAGATTTCCATTGGACGAGCTTAATTTGAACGGGGGGGCATGGACCGGGGGCAGAGGGAGCAACACCCGGATTTCTATCATGCGAACTTGATTTTAATGGAAACCAACAGGAGACAAACCCCTATAAAGCTTTATAACAAGCTTTTGGTAAGACTGAGTGTCAATAGGCAGCAGGGTTTGTTCAAGTATTTCATTTTTGCTGGTTGACAACGTGAGAATTGACGTGATGCTTTGCCAATACCCCACCTGGAGAGCAACCGGCGGAAATGGCAGGAATTCAGGGACCAGCTAGTTACATCTGACCCCAAGCCAAGTGCTCGACCTTTTGGTTTCACAGGTGGTGTTTGGTCAAGTCGTCCCGTCAAACGGTTAACAACTGCTTGTTCCCGCTGTAGGGCAGCGAGCTGCGCACAAAGAGGAGCCACACTCACAGCAGCCAAGGCCAAAAAATGAACAGCTCCCTTCATACAAGAACAAGAAACCACCAGGGCTTTCAACAGGTTAGCTTGCGGCATCACGTAACTGACATACACATGATTACACTACCATTGTTATTCTTGGGATTATTACTTTAGGTTCTCACGCCAGAGCTTGACACTTTATGAATCATAAGACGAAAACAAGGTGCAGGATGCTGAACATAAGCTGAATGGACAGCTGATTCACTGCCCCTTAACGTGCTTTGGGCAATTGAGACACAGTTGCTCGAATGAATTTGGAGGTACCTGGGTGTTGATGAGACGTATACTGGAGGTAAGCTGGATGTAAACTGGCCCAATCAGGCTTGCTACTCAATCATGCTTCATCATTTTGCAGCCGTTGGTGCGGTCTGTGGGGGGGGGGGGGGGGCGGCTTCAGGGTGCGTGTGGGCCCCCGGTCAGGTTGCAAGGGAGGCTACACACCTCACACCTCACACCTCACACCTCCCGAGCCCAAGGAGCCCAAAGAGCCGAAAGCCAAGAAGCCCAAGGAGAAGGAGGGCAAGGCAGAGCCCGTCGAATGACACGCCCCATGTCCCATGTTGCCCGTTTTGGGAATCATACTTGCAGACAACCCCTGTTGAGTATCCAAGCGGAAATTCCACAGGTGGATTCGATTTAGGGTAAATCCCACGAGGACTTGAGTGTGGATATGAAACACTTACTAAGCAAGATGGTCATCCAAGTGATGCTTTACATTGGGTAGGCCCACTTTCATGCCACTGTTGATTGTGTAGAAACTGGAAACCTTTTTAGGCCTTGACTAAGAGGAACAACCAGGCCCTCCCCCCAATGCGCCTGTCAAATGGCCCTCAACGCCCCAGGTCACAGACGTTGGGTGGTCCTGGTTCGGATTGGTTGATGTTCTCTTTAAAACAATCATTGTCTTTAAACACTGCAACAGTTTGAAAGATGAGCGTTTTAATTTGCTGGTCATGAAGCAAGTTAAATTGCGCAGTGTGCAAAGACCAACTGGGGTTTGAGCTGGGACGAAATGAGAGGGTCGCGTTCGGAAGCCTTTGTCACCGAAAACACGAGTCCAGCTCAGCTTGTTTTTCCACCGTGTGGAGGATCAAAACGCGAACCCTGTTGGGGAAAATGGTTGAACCCCCGAAAGAAGTACCGGATTCCTTGTCACGGCGTGCCAATCTGTTCCGTTCGAAAAAGACAGCCCGCACCGGTTGTGCTGCGGGCACTTTTGAACGGGCGTTGCTCGGGGTTTGGACTGACCATGATTGGAGAATCGTCAACGCCGCGCGCCCACCTAGGGGCTGAAAAGAACTGCAAGCGCAATGCGGGCTTGAGCGAAAGATGCCGGGGCTGGGCTGAGCAGTCAGCAGTCTGGTGGGCTGGGGAGTGATTGCAAGGAGCTCGACTCGAGCGGCCGGGGGCGAAGTGGACAGGGCGGGCTCCGGGCGGCCGGGGTGGGACCGCAAGGCTGAAGATGTACAGCTGGTCAAGATATCTGATTCCGGTCTCAAGGCAAGCAAGAACTCGGTGCATCTGACCGAAACGGATCGGTGAGGGGTGGAGGCTGGGGACTGATTCTTGGGACACTCAGCCATGGCGGGCTAGAGGGCTGGCTGAGAAGATTGCGCAATGAGTGGGCTGGGTGATGTGGAGCATGAACTGCCTGACATACGCTGCAAGCTTGGCTGAGCTTGGGCTGGGACTGGGGCCTGCCAGCTGCACTGAAGACAACTGGCTGACTTGGGTTGGACTGAGTTTCATTGGGGCTGAGTCCGGGGCCCCACGTGTTGCGTGCAGCATTGCATCTGCATCGTGGCCCGATTGATGCTGTGAAAACAAGTGGGAGGAATTTGTCAGCAGCTGCCACACCCACCCACCCAACCACCACCCAAGCCAAACCTCCGATCCAATCCTCCGATCCGAGACCATCAATGAGAGGGAAGCTGAGACAAAGTTGTTCCCAGAGGTGGCAGCCTTCCTGAAGAAGATCTTAGACGAGGCCGAGGGCAAATCCTTCGACGAGGCGCGCCCTTTGGACGACAGTTTCCTCTGGGGATGTTGAATGAAACGGGAAGTAGGGAACCTGTTTTTTTGTTCTGTCTGGAAAGGCGGCACGTTTACTAGAAGTTGTTGGAACTCTCAAACCAAGAGATGGAACGCAAAAATAGGCAAGATTCCTTGTACACGGGGATTCCAAAGTGGTTGGCTTAGACCCTCCGACATATCCGCCGATTCAAGGGCGTGGACTAGCAAGCAGGGTTCTCCTCTTATGTGAAATGGATACTTGAGATTCGGTGACTTTTGTCATATGTTTCGTCCAATTGAACGATGGTCGGTGGCAAGCAACCCATTTGACCGTAGGGACCCTCCTCCAGTTTAGGCAGATCAGCCTGCTTTGAGGCTAGGGTTGCATGCGTTCCATTTCAGAGGGGCTTGTTTGTTAGTTGTGGGGAAAGACCCCAGTTTGCTTCAGGTTTGTTCCGAGGTCCAAGTTACCCACGGTTGTCCCCGTCTGTTCTGGGTCCTCCAAGGTTCCAAAACGATGCGAGGGTATCTGAGTGACCAAATCCATGGCTCGCCAGGAAGCCAAGCAAATATATAGAGGTTTCCTAAAGGAAAAAAGCAACGCCCTGGCGGGTACAAGGGTCAGGAGGCCTCCACTGACGCAGCAGATGGTCCTCCACGCAGCCCACATCGGCTTGAAGCTCAATACGAAGTGAGCAAGACGGAGAGACGACATAGGCCATGAGTTCCAGTCAATGTCACACTGGATATTGAATTCGTGCACCGGCTTTTCACGGGATTGCAAACGGCAGCAATGGTTTTTGCTCAAATGTCAGACCATTGAACCGTGGATGAACACCCATCTATATGTGTGTGTGTTGCCCCAAAACGGTGGGTTTTGGCTGGTTTCCCCTTCAAACACCAACCAAACGGGGGTCCACTTCTTTTTGTTTGAGAAACTGCAACCCGTTGGAGTTTGAGAAACTTCCAAGTAGCCTCCCCATTTTGCCAGTTTTCTTGTACCACCCAAAGAGCTGTATCTCGCCTGGGGCCGGGGTCCGGTAGCGGTCGGCGCGGTCGGCCGATGCTGGCGCTGCCGCTGGTGGTGCTGGCCCGAGTGCCTTGTGCTTAAACTAGGGGACCCAAAATTTGTAGCCATTGGTTTACACCCCTAGTTAAAGTACCCCAATAAAATCGCTAGTTCCCTCTGGTATTACACCTAACCTCAAAAGACTAAGCCCTCGCTCACATTGTTGCGGTTCCATGAGACACGAAGTGGAGAAAAGGGATCTCATGCCTTGCAAAAAGTTCAGAGATGATCCGCCTCCAACAAATCCGAGAGTCTAATTTCACCAATTTGAATATTGTGTGATTGATTTGGCTGATGTTCATTGGATGGTTGTTGCAATGAACGATGGGCGAGAGGACAATTTGGCTGATGTTCATTGGATGGTTGTGGCAATGAACGAGGGGCGAAGAGGACATAGTGGAAGCGGGATATACTCATAGAGACAAAAGAAGGCACAGAAGTGAGGGGGAAAGGCAATGGAACCATGTGACGGGGAAAGGCAATGGAACCAGTGAAGATGTGGGATGGCAAAACCATTAATCTACGGCTTGATTCCATGCGCTTCAACCCGTCCCTTTTCAAACGTTCTGTTCAACCATCGTTCCTTTTGAACCACCAGCCCTTTGCCTGGGGGCTTCTGGCAGTGGCCTTGGATTTCTGCCGGAGTGGGGAAAGAAACAACCGGCAGGTTTGGGGGGAAGTGGGCGGTCTATACAAAGGGCGGGTGAAGAGACTGCCCAACCTGAACTCCACTCTAGATTAGCCCTATACGGCAAGTGAGGAGGTCTCCGTCTCCCGATAGGGCTTCCTTTGCTGTTCGATTTTCCACCAGGGTCTTCGGTTGCCAAGTGGCACGAACATTGTTTTTTTCCGCAGCCAAGTCTCGGGATGACTTTCGCACATGAGCCTGGCCGTGGATATCTAAAAGCTGGAACCCCGAAAAAGAATATGGTGCCCTGTTTCTAGCTTGATCTTGCGAAGGGAATTGGGTGGTTTTGAGTTTCGGCGAACCCTTTGGTGGGTTTCAAGCTTTGTGGATTGGGTTTGTAGGCCGCCTACTGGTTGAGGGGTCAAGATGAAGTGACAAACTCGTGGAATCAACCTTGGTATCACAGAAATGGGACTCGGCGAAGTTCGGTGCTGACTTTTCGGTTAGGGACATGGACTCAATCATGGAAGTGGACTGGCGGTTTTCCCAAAAGGAATGTAGTCTTCCCAAACACTCCTAGGAGGCTTGTCACAGGCAGGGGGACGAACCCAGCATTGCCTCTGACAGGATGCGCTGCACCGGCGCCCGCGTGCGCCCTTTTGCCACTCGGCACTTTTCGCGAAAAGAGCCGGGGCCCAGCTGAAAGTTTTCAGAGAGGGGACGTATTTTGTTCGTTGGACACTTTTTGCGCGCCCCTTCACGAGGGGGAGCAAAGGGAACTGGAATCGTCCATCATGCAAGCAAAAAGCACACTGGCTGGGCCAAACCAAGAAACTGCTTTTTGGTTCGAATGTCTAGACAAAATGCAAACGAGTTTGGCCACACTCTAGTCTTTGTCTGTGTTACGGGATCTGCCAACAGGTGTTCGCATTTATATGAATTTGACCCTTCAAAGATGACCAGCTGCAAGGCTTGCAAGGGTTAAGCCTGAGTCAAGGGTTTCCTCAGTTTCCTTTTGTGCAGGGCAAAACACCCACCCTAAAGTGCCGATCAGATAGAAACAAACAAACACACAGGCAGATAGACGGACAGACAAACAGTCAAGCAAGCAAGCAATCAAGCAACCAATCAAACAAACAAGCAATCACATAGCAAGCCACAAAAACAATCGCCCCTCTCTCGGATTTGGGCGCACCGGACAACATCGACCAAGGCGCGTGCGAGCCGCAGAGTACATTGCGAGGCGCGTGCCGTCGCTTCGGTCACTTTCGGTTTCGCTTTTTCAGTCGGCGGGCTCAAATTGACTTTGGCGATGGTCTGGGGGTGATCGCTTGGTTAATATCCCTCGTCAGGGTAGAACTAGACGGACGGCCCGGAAGCATACACCTACCAAGTCGAAGACAAAGGGCCCGCTCGCACGCGCGGCCGCAAAGACATGACACGGCATGATCGTGGTGAGGCTTCCTTTGCGCCAGGCTCTCTGTGCAATCCTGGGCAACTTCTTTGCGCATTGTTTCTGCACAAGATGAGGACGCTTTTTCTGTTTCCCTGTGCTTCTATGCGAGTTTGCGCAGGCTCTCTTTGCAAAAAACCACGTGCAAATTCATCTCCGCGAGTGGTCTCTGCGAGAGTTCTCTCTGCAAGTTTCTCTGAGCAAGGTCTCCATGAGAGTTTTTTCCTGCGCAAGTTCTCTGTGCAAGCTTCTCTGTCCAATTTCTCTCTGCAATTCTCTACGTGCAAGTTCTGTCTACAAGCTTCGGGGGTTCAAGATAGCTGGCTCCATATATGTATAGTGTTGTCCCGCGCTAAAAAGTGGAGAGGAATCCGCCGGTCGACAGCGACATGGGTTGCGGTACAATCCTTGGTCATTGCTTTAGTACTGGCAAGTTGCAATTTTCGAGACCAAAGGGGACTCGAGCCCGGGACCCCTTGGCGCGACCCACGAGATCTTTCAGGCCCAGCTCCAAGTTTAAAATGAAACGGTTTACTGCGCGTTCGCGCGTCCGATGCGCACAGCCCCGACTACAAGAGTATCAAAAGCCCACGCTTTTTTTGCACATCGACCACGCCGATCCCTGCAAACCATACCAATTTCGCTCAGCGCGCTCGGCTTGCCACGCCGCCTTAAGAGATTTCTTCTGGATTGCCAGCACAAACTCTAGTTCCACAGTTCTGCACTGCTTCATGGTACACGAGAGCCATCTACGCGTATGTCTCACGTGTAATCACGGTGTAGCATCTCTGTAACATTTGCAGGTGCTATCCCACCCAAGAGCTTCCTGGTAACCTTTCTAGGTAACCGGCCCTTTGCCATGTTTCCAGGAACCAAGCTCGGTTCCCAAAACAGAAGGAACCAGATTCCAAGCTCACGGTTTTCACAGTACCCGCCCATTTCATGTTTCCGGCCATCTATATTTCACAGTTCCGCCCCCTATTGTGTGTCCCTTGTTGTGGTTCTTGGAACCACCGAAAAATAGGTAACCAAGTTGGTTACCGATATACAGGTAACCGGAAGCAAATGTAGCCACTGCTCCAAACCTCTACGCAACTCACTTTCTAGGTGATATCTCAAGCGCAATTACAGAGTAAGATCTCTGCGCGACTCACCGTGCAATTTCTCTGTGCCATTTGGTGTTTTCCTGTCTCTGTCGCTCTGGGCGCTGTCTCTCTTAGCAAGAATCTGTGTCGGCATGTATCTCAGTGGAATCTGACAATTTCAACGAAAGAACCCTTCGCAATGCTTTCGGGAAGAAAACGGGGGTCAAGTGAGGGTTGCTACCCAGCCACTTGGCATTTCTTCCTGGCCCGAGCTCCGAAACCCATTTGAAACCCTTGAGTGTTGGATGCACCTTGGATACCAGGTACTCCTGGATTGGAGTGCCCTCTAAAAAGGTCAACCACTGTGACCATGGAGCCCTAAAAGCGGCGCAAGCCTTACCATTCATCTTCCCAAAAGTTGCTGGTAAATGCCCAATTTTAAAACCGGTCTAGAGGGCTCTTTTGGGTGGGATCTCTTCACGACTCGCAGTGGAAGCATTTCAGACGGTGCTAGTTGAAATGCCATCCAAAACGCGGGTGGGCCAAACGACACGCCATCCCTCACAAACCGTCAAGGCCCAAGGTTGGAGCTTATAGACAAAACTTCACGGAAATGATCTCTTTGCACAGCCCAAATCCAGCAGAAGCCTTTGGCCTTCTCTGAACCCAAGACTCCAACCTTTTTGGGATGCGACATGAAGTTCGAAGCATGTGAGTTAAAAGCGGGGGCCAAATAAGGCAATGTCCCTTCCCTCTACTGGGTTGGATCATAAGCCTCGGGACCTGCACGTGAGGCGTGTGCCCCAGTGGCGTGCGCCTTGGAGCGAAGTCGAAATGGGAGTTGCGCTTTGGATCGTTGTACTGCGGTTAGTACTGCGGTCCATTGGTTCCTGCGAAACAAGCCATTTGGATCGGCCGTCCATTGATATCAAGGGCAACTCCCACACTGCTTTGGATAATCTTGATTGGTTTGCGTCCAAGTGAACGTGTTTTGTATCATCAGAGGGGCCGTGTTCTTAAAATTGGTGGGCGATGTAAGAAGAACGTCAGTGCAGAGAGCTGGTGGGAATCTGACTTTACCTTTCCCAGCAACAAATCCGGTTGACTGGGGTGGGGTTGCCTGGAATGAGACGGAGATCGCCTGGGCTCGTTTGCCTACGGTAGCTGTGGGGTTGCTGAGAAAGCCTGGTTTTGCCTGGATTGAGGTTGGCACTGCCTGGGGCTGCCTGTTTGGTTGCCAAGGGGTCGCCTGGGGTTGACTGGGTTGGTTGAGGCGCCTTCGTCCAAATTGGCCATGGGCGATTTCATTCAAGCCTTTGATTTTCTCATGAACCCGCCCAGGAATCGTTTTTTAGTCCCAGGCATGCCAGAAGGTCCTGGGGAGGAAGCGAACATGTTACCTGCCGAATCCTGCAAGTGTTCGGAAAATGCGGCCGTTCTAGGGTAACTTCCCAATCCATTCTTCGCCCAGAAAATCCGAATGCGTTCAGAAAGCCACTACAACACGATTGGGGGGCAGGTGTTTTGAGTGCTCAGCTTCCTGGTTTGGGTTCTC
>CAUJNA010003838.1:1307594-1320094 GCA_963377175.1 Effrenium voratum | reverse complement strand
TGGTAGAGTCACTCTGAGATTCACCATTTTTGAAGGTCTTGGGAATGTGAGCCCCAAAAACCCCGGAAGATGATTTCATTTGCGTAAGAATATTTGGTTGGCTTTCACTACTGGAAATATGTGTATTCTTTCCAGGGGGCGAAAAAGCAAACGGAAGGATGGTTCCTCGTTGTCGCCGGAGGAGCGGCATCTACGTCGCCAGCTGCGGCCTCGCGCGTACCGCAGTGGGCACCGACGTGGATGGGCTCACTGTGCTCTGCGATGAGGCTCTCGGACGCGTATTGCGCATTCATAGCCGTACTTGTTTGTGTGGGTGTGTGTTTGTGACACACTCTGTGTGTGTGTGTGTTTCTTGGTTTGTGACACTCTCTGTGTGTGTAGGTGTGTGGGTGTGTGTGTAGGTGTGTGGGTGTGTGTTTGTGACACACAGTGTGTGTGTTTGTGTGTCTCTTGGCCTGTGACACTCTTTGTGTGTGTAGGTGTGTGTAGGTGTGTGTAGGTGTGTGTAGGTGTGTGTAGGCGTGTGTGTGTGTGTGTGTCTTTGTGTGTTTGTGTGTTTGTGTGTTTATGTGTTTGTGTGTGTGTGTGTGTGTTTGTGTGTTTGTGTGTTTGTGTGTTTGTGTGTTTGTGTGTTTGTGTGTTTGTGTGTTTGTGTGTGTTTTGTGTTTGTGTGGTTGTGTGTTTGTGTGTTTGTGTGTGTGTTTGTGTGTTTGTTTGTTTGTGTTTTTGTGTGTTTGTGTGTTTGTGTGTTTGTGTGTTTGTGTGTTTGTGTGTTTGTGTGTTTGTGTGTTTGTGTGTTTGTGTGTGTGTGTGTTTGTGTGTTTGTGTGTTTGTGTGTTTGTGTGTTGTTTGTTTGTTTGTTTGTTTGTTTGTTTGTTTGTTTGTTTGTTTGTTTGTTTGTTTGTTTGTTTGTGTTTGTGTGTTTGTGTGTTTGTGGCTGTGTGTGTGTTTGTGTGTTTGTGTGTTTGTGTGTTCATGTGTGTGTGTGTGTGTGTTCGTGTGTTCGTGTGTTCGTGTGTTCGTGTGTTCGTGTGTTCGTGTGTTCGTGTGTTCGTGTGTGTGTGTGTGTGCGTGTGTGTGCGGAGTGGCAGAATACCCTGCCACCAACATCAGGCTTTCACTATTGCCGCAGGGGGATGCTGGGGACCTGTGCGGTCGGCATCCAACGAAGACGCCGCACTTGTCCTGTGATATCGAGGCTGATCACCTCGACGTACCTGTGCATTTCATGTGATGCAAAGTCCTTTTGGCCCGTTGTTTCTCTCGCTGTGTGTGCTTCATGTTGATTTTGTAACGTTTTCGCTGCTAGACGGAAGCCAAGTGACTGCAAGCCGAACCTACACCCACTCGAGACTCATCAGTTGTACTCGAGACTCATCAGTTGTACTCGAAAGATTGGCACCCTCCATCTGGAGTTTAAGCGTGTACACCCCATTCGTGGGGAATCCTCGGGTGTACCCATTGTGTGACCCCGGGCCGGCTCTGTCGGAAAATTTGACCTCAACGTGCTTATCATAGAACAGCGGAATTTCAGATTTAACCAGGAACGAGGTTTCACTAAAGGGAAGACAGCCGTCAGATCATAGCTACGTCTCACCCTACGTTCTTTCTTCTCGCCTTCTTCATCCGCGTGCCCGTCTTCTGGTTCTTCGCCCGCCTAGGGATGGCTTCTCCTTCCTCCCGTTCTCTTTTTGCTGCCTTTCGTGACCCGCGCGTTCGTCCCCCTCCTGTTCGCCCGCTTAGGGATGGCCTGGTTGTCCTCGCGTTGTTCACCTTTTTCCTCGTCTTCGTCTTCGTGTCTGTCTTCCTGTTCCTACTCCTCTTCTTCCTCACGTAGTTTGGCTTGACGTCTTCTTCCCCTTCCGTTGCTACTTCGTGTCCGTCCTCTTGGCCCCTGTGTGGGATTCGACGTCTTCCTCCGCGAGCCTTGGTCTTCATCCTCTGTTCCTGTCTGGGCGGGATGCGTCGCCCTAAAAACGCATACTACTACTTCCCTCTTCCTCTTCCTTCTTCCTTCTTCCTTCTTTTCTCCTTTTTGTCTCCTTGCCTTCTGCTTCTTGTTCCTTCTTCCCGGGCGGGATGCGGCGCCCTAAATACGCACCCTGCTCCTTTCTTTTTTCCCCCCGGGCGGTTGCGACGCCCTAAATACGCTTTTGTCTCTCTCTCTCTTTCTCTCTCTCTTTCTGTGTCTGTCTCTCTCTCTCTCTTTCTTTCTCTCTTTCGTCCCTTTCCTTTCTTTCTTTTCTTTTTCTTTCCCTCTCTGGGCTATCTCTTGTACTTCCTGTTCGCCCGGTTAGGGATGGCCTGTTCCTCTTCTGCCTCTTTGCCTTCGCGGCCCCTTTCGTCTACAAGGTCTAGGTCGTTTTTGCGCTGTTTGGGGTTGTTGCCCTCGGAGACCCGAAACCTGGCTTCCCCGTGGTTCTTGTTTCTTGTTTGGGGTTTTGCCCGCGGTGACCCAACCTGGGGCCTTTCTGTTTCTTTTGGGCTCCCTTGCTCCGTTTGTTTTCTGTTGGGGTCTTCGCCCGGTTTTGGGGCGCGTGTTTTTTTCTCCCCCCGAAAAAGTGGTACTCGCCCCTCTTTGAGGGGCGTGTGTGTGCGGAGTGACAGAATACCCTGTCACCAACTTCAGGCTTTCACTTTTACCGCAGGGGGATGCTGGGGACCTGTGCGGTCGGCATCCAACGAAGACGCCGCACTTGTCCTGTGATATCGAGGCTGATCACCTCGACGTACCTGTGCATTTCGTGTGATGCAAAGTCCTTTTGGCCCCCTTGGTTGCGGCGCTGTTTGTGCTTCTTGTTCTTTCGGGTAACGTGTTCGCTGCTAGACGGAAGCCAAGTGACTGCAAGCCGAACCTACACCCACTCGAGACTCATCAGTTGTACTCGAGACTCATCAGTTGTACTCGAAAGATTGGCACCCTCCATCTGGAGTTTAAGTGTGTGTGTGTGTGTGTGTGTGTGTGTGTGTGTGTGTGTGTGTGTGTGTGTGTGTGTGTGTGTGTGTGTGTGTGTGTGTGTGTGTGTGTGTGTGTGTGTGTGTTTTTGTGTGTTTTTGTGTGTTTGTGTGTTTGTGTGTTTGTGTGTTTGTGTGTTTGTGTGTTTGTGTGTGTGTGTGTGTTTGTGTGTGTGTGTGTTTGTGTGTGTGTGTGTGTGTGTGTGTGTGTGTGTGTGTGTGTGTGTGTGTGTGTGTGTGTGTGTGTGTGTGTGTGTGTGTGTTGTGTGTGTGTGTGTGTTGGTGTGTGTGTGTTGGTGTGTGTGTGTGTGTGTGTGTGTGTGTGTGTGTGTGTGTGTGTGTGTGTGTGTGTGTGTGTGTGTGTGTGTGTGTGTGTGTGTGTGTGTGTGTGTGTGTGTGTGTGTGTGTGTGTGTGTGTGTGTGTGTGTGTGTGTGTGTGTGTGTGTGTGTGTGTCTGTGTGTGTCTGTGTGTGTCTGTGTGTGTGTTCGCGCATGTGTGTTTATGACACTCTGTGTGTGTGTAGGTGTGTGGGTGTGTGGGTGTGTAGGTGTGTGGGTGTGTGTCTGTGACACTCTGTGTGTGTGTGCGTGTGTGCGTGTTTCTTGGTCTGTGACGCTCTCTGTGTGTGTGAGTGTCTGTGTATCTCTGCCTGTGTGTCTGTGTGTCTTGTGTGTCTGTGTGCCTGTGTGTCTGTGTCCGTCTCTCTCTGGGTGTGTGTTGTGTGCCGCGTTTTCAAGGACACCCTTGTTCAGGTCGCTTAAACGGGAAACAAAAAGGAAAGCTGCCATTTTGCAGGGTCCCCTATTTGGACACCAAAGCACACACACACACCCGTTTGGGCGTTTCTCATTGAGACCCCTCAAAATGGCTGGCTTTCTTTCAATCCCCCACAAGCAAGAGAGACTCGTATTCTGAGACAGACTCACGGGCAAAGTAAAGACACACCGTATCCTAGCAGAATGACTTCATGTTGCCCCATTCGAGTAATGATTTGGGTCCGTACAACCCCTGCAACTTCCACAACGGGCCCCAGACATTTTCATTTTAGTTTCTCTTCAACCAACCTGCAAAGTGCAACACCAGCTCAAAAAGCACACGCTCGCCAAATGCACGGTCACCCAAAACCCGTTTTTTTGAGCTTCGCGGGCGCAGGCGTCCGTGCCCCACGACGCGCTCAGTGAGTCCGAGTTGGCGCGCGTGGGGCAAGGACGATTTTTGTCCGGCCCAGACGGTTGGGGCCAGGGACGGGATCGAAGTGCCTTTGCTGGGCTGGGGGCCTTTGGTTGCTTCCCCAACGCAGACACGCAGTGGTGCCCTTGTTTCCAGGTTTGGAGGAGGGGCTTCCCTTTAAAAGAAGGTGCCTTTTTTGTCATGGCCGCTGGGGGTGGCGAGGGCGGGGGGATGCCACCACTATATGGTCAACATGTGGAGCACACGTGACCCATGTTTCGCTTGGCGGTCGTGGTTTGGGGGCATTGGACAGGTCTGGGGGGGGACCGCTATATGAATAGTAAGTCTGCGCAGAAGAGTTGAACACGAATATTGACTGAAGGTTGACAGGATACTAAGAACTTAGCGATTTGTCCCAGGCCATCTTTGCAGTTTGGACACGCAGTCATGCAACGGGTGCAAAGGCAGTCGGTAGACATCATTCCCTCAGCAGCTTTCGAATCGACTTGGACCACCTTCCTGCTTGCCGGACCAAGCAATCCCCATCCCTGCGCCAGATGGTAGGTGTACAGTGTAGGAGTATAGGGTTGCATCCATCCCAACTCAACTGATAAATTTTGTCCATCACCTTTGTGGGGGATGAAAGCATTTCAAGCTTCTGAGGAGCGCCGCCCAAGTCGCTCCCTTGGCGCGCTTTGGGGGCGAAACAGCTCAAGGAGAAGCATCCAGGCGCCAGAACAATTGTGTCCTGCCGAATGAAGCGTTCCCTGGAAATTTCAGAACAGATGTGTACGTGTTTCTACACACACACACACTGTTTCAACGTCAGAGCAATCTTACCGTTTGTGCTTGACGAGGATCCACAAAGAACAACAAACCCCAGGTTTGGGGGTGAACGTCAACCTGCCGCGGAGTTGATTTGGGGGTGAACGTCAACCTGCCGCGGAGTTGATTGGTGCTGCTTGAGGACAGTTTTCGGCCAGATCCTTCAACCAAAATGCGAGTTCTCCAAATTGATGAGAACCAAACCTAGCAACCCTGACCCATGCCATGCTGACAAGCAGGGTTCCTTACACGAGCCCCGAAACTGAGGCGTTAGCCCCACGTATCACAGTCAGGCCGGAATCATATTCAACCAATCACACTTCTCTGGATGCAAAACGCTCCTGGGGCTTAGGCCAAGCGGTCCCTTAGGCAAATCAGACCTGTATGCCGCCAGTGCTCTCGGCACTTGGTTGAAGCCAGGGGATCTCACCAAAAAAGCTGCTGCAAGAGCCTGGTTGCTTCTTAAGCGCCTGTCTCCCCGCGTTCTTCCGAAGGCTCCCGTGCGACGCTCCCATGCGACGCAGCACACGCTTCACTTCGCTGAAATTGGCTTTTTGCCAGATTATCGCCTCCGGCGTTTTTCCAAACAGCGGGAAGTCTGTTTGACCATGTCGACGTGGCCGGCAGTGGCCTTGGACTTGTTGGCCAACATTTTTTCGTTGTCTTTGACAGGGATCCCTTCCAGAGCTTGACCACAGGCGTAACAAAGATACCTTGGTGGGATACACCACGAAGTGCTGTCTTACACAGCGACTTCGCAGCCGAGTGAAACGTCTTCCCCGCGTCCCAGACACAAGCGCGGCACGCTTTACTCAATAAGCTCGAAGTCATGGCCGGCAGCACTTCTTTCACACACCTCTGCTGGTCTTGCTAAGCAGACGCATTCCAGTCACGGGAACCGCATGCTTTGAGTAGCCAGAGCCGTTCGTGGACTTTCCGAACTGCGCCGTGTGAGGCTCTTCTCCTCTATAAACCCCACTGTCACCTTCTCTGTCAAAGCAGTGCATCGACAGTGGCGTGGGAAGCGTCCTTGATTGTACCACAGGCCGTGTTTGCTGCGGAAGTGTCCGAGTTCGTCTGTCTTCTTCAGGCCATATATCTCTTGTCAGAGTCCTGAGGCTTCCGCAGCAGTTTCTTGTCAGGCTTCTTAACTTCCGCTCCAGTTTCTTGCCAGTCCTTGGGCTTCCGTGCCAGCTTTCCATTTTTTCAAAGTGGGCATGGCTGCCAAAGGAGCGCCCGGCTGCAAGCAATTGTTCTCTGAACACTGCGCCAACATGAAGTCAACATGAAGCAACAGAGCGCAGAAGACGCTGTTCAGCAGTCACGCGTGTGTTGGCACTGCAGACTACAAGCCAACGTCCCAAAGGCCTGGGTCAGAAGGGTGCAACAATTCCAGATCGGGTGTCTTCCATAGCTTCCAGCATGAGGTGCGAAGAAGGAATAACACGGGAATCTACATGGAAAGGCGCATCATCTCAAAGCCGTTGCACCAGTGGAACTTTGGTCGAGCGACTTTCCGAATCCCAACGAGGCATCATCGCTCTGCCGGATGTGGTGCGAATCCAGTGCCTTGGACGGGCCAGCAAGGTGGACTTGGTTCTGACAGATCTCCATAAGGGACCAATCTTTACCAAGGAGTCTCATCGTCTAAGTTGCGTCAATCACTATTCTAGTGGGGGTTGCCCCCTAGGATAAGCCCGGTTGATTATTCAAGGTAGTGTGGCACCCTTTTTTCGCGAGAGGGTTGCTCCGAGCCTACCCTAGGTGTGGTGGGTGTCTTGCTGCCTTCATTTCGCTTCCACAAACAAGATGGAGGTGCACAGGCTCCTTAGAGGGTGGCGTTCGCCCCACAAGGCCAGCGCTTTTTGGGATGGTGCTTTGGGAACAGCGGAAGCAGCTTTCAGGTGCAGCGGGGACATGAGTCTTTATGTGTGTGTGTGTGATGTCTGTGTGTGTGTGTGTGTGTGTGTGTGTGTTTGCGTGTGTGTGTGTGTGTGTGTGTGTGTGCGCGCTTGCGTGTGCGTGTGCGTGTGTCTGTGTCTGTGTGTGTGTGTGTGTGTGTGTGTGTGTGTGTGTGTGTGTGTGTGTGTGTGTGTGTGTGTGTGTGTGTTTGTGTTTGTGTTTGTGTGTGTGTTTGTGTCTGTGTGTTTGTGTTTGTGTTTGTGTGTTTGTGTTTGTTTGTGTGTGTGTGTGAGTGTTTGTTTGTTTGTTTTTTGTGTGTGTGTCTGTGTTTGTGTGTGTGTGTGGCTGTGTGTGTGTGTGTGTGTTTGGGTGTGTGTTTGTGTGAGTGTGTGTGTGTGTGTGTTTGTGTTTGTTTGTGTGTGTGAGTGTTTGTTTGTTTGTTTGTGTGTGTGTCTGTGTTTGTGTGTGTGTGTCTTTGTGTGTGTGTGTGTTTGGGTGTGTGTTTGTGTGAGTGTGTGTGTGTGTGTGTGTTTGTGTGTGTGTGTTTGTGTGTGTGTGTGTGTGTTTGCGTGTTTGTGTTTGTGTGTGTGTGTGTTGTGTTGTGTTGTGTTGTGTTGCGTTGCGTTGCGTTGCGTTGCGTTGCGTTGCGTTGCGTTGCGTTGTGTTGCGTTGTGTTGCTTGCTTGCTTGCTTGCTTGCTTGCTTGCTTGCTTGCTTGCTTGCTTGCTTGCTTGCTTGCTTTCTTGCTTGCTTGCTTGCTTGCTTGCTTGCTTGCTTGCTTGCTTGCTTGCTTGCTTGCTTGCTTGCTTGCTTGCTTGCTTGCTTGCTTGCCAGCTGGCTTTGCCTTGCTTGCTTGCTTGCCAGCTGGCTTTGCCTTGCTCTGCTCTGCTTTCCTTTGCTTTGTAGTGTTTTGTCTCTGCTCTGCAAGGCTTTGGTTTGCCTTGCTTTGCTTTGATGATCGCGTTGATCGCTTTGTTTCTTTTTGCTTTCTTTTGGTGCGCTTGGCTAGGTTTTGCATGGCCTGCTCTGCTCTGCTCTGCTTTGCTTGCTTCCTGTTTCTTTTCGTACGTCGTACGGGTCTCCGTGTATTTAATTTCTTTGGTTCGCACCAACCAGCGGGCACCAGCGCATGGCGACTTGAGGCACTCCTCGGGCACGCGGCTAGTGCTTTTGGCCTCCGAGGCGGTGTGGGCGCAAGGCGAGGGAGTTGTTTTTGGGAGGGTTGGTGGAAAACGGAACAAAAGGAAACCCCTTCATTAATGGTTTAGTGGTTGTTCCTTTGTTTGGGATTTCATTTTGGGGTGAGACAAATCAGTTCTGGAACCTTTTCATTAAGGGTTCAGGGTTGCTTCTTCGGCAAAAGGGTGGTTGCTTCTTCGAGCTTGGCGAAAACCCGAGTCTAGAAGATCGGTGCTTGGTTTCCTGAGGCCTCAGAAGACCATTGTCAATAGTCCAGAGTTCACCAAATTAAATACGAGTGGCTCGTCTTCTTTGAGGGAAGCCTTTTGGGTTGTTTTTGAAGGTTCCCCTATGCAAGACACCCTATGCGCCAGAATCTTAAAGCTACCTTTGGTTGGGGGGCAACAACTTGTGGTTGGCTATGAGAAGATCACACCTGGCAACACTTTTTAGGTGTTCGGCCCTTGCACCAGGCAGCTGAAACCAAGCATCCTTGTTTCCAAACTTTGCGTGAAGGATCCCAAGGAGCAGCAAAAGGGGCAAAAGGGGCATTGGTGCCCTTTTGGCTCAGTTTGGCTGAATATCGATGGATTCTATGAATTTTGGTTTGGCTCTACCCATTGACCATGGAAACCCGGAGAGGAACGGACGTTCCTGGGATGGCATCATGACGCTGGGAAAGTCTCATGTACTTTCACAGGCCCATGGTGCAATTTCCGAAATTCTGAGGCAGCATTTTGTTTTCTCCGGAAGAAGGTTAATTAGATTGAAAGTATGCGGTGCCAGTCTCAACCAGTTTCACAATTGAGCAGCGTTTTTCCAGTGGAAGGATTTAGCTTTTTGGAGAACTTCCAAAATGTCTGAAGGCACTTGTGTGATACATTGTGTTCCGCGAAGGCTCGCGAAGCCTCTTTGTGAAGGCCCCACGCTTTGACAAAAGGCGACGCCACTTCGCGAAGGCTAAAAGTAGTTGGCCAGCTAAAGCACGTCCGCGAAGCCTCGCGAAGGCAGCAAATCTTCCCGCGAATCCTCACCAGTGAAGCTCCGAACCATGCAAAAAGGAACTGGTCGAATCATTTTTCTCCTTGTGACTTCGAGGCTCGGAAGTACGTTCGAAGCCTCGCGAGGCCCCCGCAAGCCGGTGCTTTGGGCCATGGAGGCATTGCGGGCAGGCGGGGGGGGGAAGAACGGGAAGAAGGGAAGAAGGGGCTGCGGAGTTCGGATTTCCAAGGCGTTCTTTGGGAATCTCTATAGTTGTGGGCTTCAAAACGACAGGAGTGGGTCCAAATCCTGTGTAGGACCATGCCAAAGTTGGGCAGTTTGGCAATTTCCAAGTGAGCTTCATTTAGCTGGGCAGGGGAAGTGCAAAGGGCCCTATGGATTGTTCACAGCTATGTAAGTGGTCTGGATTTCTGTGAAATTGAACAGGTGGAATTTCAGAAACTCACGTTCCCAATTGACCTAAGTCTTGGCATCCTTGATTGATATACCCATTACTGTTGCGCGCAGTCAGCGCGTGACGGCTTGCCCCAAATGTATGTGCTTCCCCAGACTGCTTGCTCCTTGGAACCAATTCAGGCATTTGCAACAAGCAGTGGCCTGCGCTGGTTCGAGGGAAAGTCCGCGCCGTTCCTGTAAGAAAGCCCAAGGGTCGACTTTTGACCCTTGAGTTCCTGGTCTGCAGACACTCATGGGTATGCGTCAAAATAGAGGGACACCTAAACCGGTTGGTGTCCCTTTGCTTTTTCTCGAATAGGGTACTGAGCAACGCAAACACGCCCTCATGGAAGCGGGCCTTAGGCCCACGCAAGCATGGATTTGTCTCAAGCCTCTCTAAAATCAGTGTTTTGCCTTCAGCTTTTATTAGAGTCATCCCCGAAAAGGATACCAGGTTACCATAGACGCACGCGCATTTCAACCAATACATCTTGATATCACCTTATTGCAACATTATCTATGGAAGTTTGAAAAACCTATTTATGTTACATGTATTTACATATATATATATATATATATATATATGTTCCAGGCCGTGGGCCCCCCCCCCTCCCCCCCCCCAACCCCCCCCCCCTGTGGGGGTGGGGTGGGTGGGGTGGGTGGGTGGTGGTTGGGTGGTTGGGCCAACCCCCCCCCCCCTGTGGGGGTGGGGTGGGTGGTGGGGTGGTGGGGTGGTGGGGTGGTGGGGTGGTGGGGTGGTGGGGAGGTGGGGTGGTGGGGAGGTGGGGTGGTGGGGTGGTGGGGTGGTGGGGTGGTGGGGTGGTGGGGTGGTGGGGTTGGGGTGTGGTTCGGAGTTGGTTGAGGCTTGGTGGGTTGGTTTAGGGTTGGTTCAGGGTTGGTTCCGGGTTGGTTTGCGGTGGGTTTCGGGTGGGTTTGGGGTTTGGGTTGATTTAGGCTTAGGGTTGGGGTTAAGGAGGGGTTGCAGGGTGGTTTGGTTTAGGGTAGGATGTTGCGAGAGGTGCGGGGGTGTTGGTTCACGGGGTGAAAGGGGGTCTGGGACCGAAGCTGCAGGGCTCGCACGGTACTGGACAGCATCCCCAGCATTGCCAGCATCATCCCCAAGATGCGGATGATGCGGGGGAGTGGGGGGACCATACCATTGGGGGGGGGGGGGGTACGTGGCCCAGGGACTGGTACATATATATATATATATATATATATATGGGCGACGGTCAAAAACCCATGTGTAAGAATTTAGTAAGGAGCATATTCATGTGTTCTGGCGCTGCGCGCGCGAAATGTCGCGAGTGGGCGCCGGAAGGTTTGGCGAAAGGGCTGGCCGCAATGATGATAAAGGATGCTGATTTAGCACTCTGAATGGTGTGAACATGTTTTCAATGCTGTAGAAATAGCTTTTGGATTGTTGTTTATGCCACATGTGCCCCTCGCGCCTGCATGTTGGTATGCCGTTGTTGGGGGTTGCCCAAAAGCTATTTCGGCCAAGGCCAAATAACATTTGGGCCTGTTTCGGGGTTGGTCCACAAGATGCAAACCAGGGCACCCCCAAAGCCTGTTTTTTGGCATTGGAAAATAACATTTGGGCAGGTTAGTCTTTCCTTGAGAATGCAGACCAGGGCACCCCCAAAGCCTGTTTTCGGCACTGGAAAATAACATTGGTACAGACTAGGGAGCCACCAAAACTTGTTTTGGGCGCTGGAAAATAACATTTGGGCAGGTGTTGGCTTGGTTTGCAGGGCAAGGGGCCGAACGTGTCCAAATGAGTCTTTTCCTTGAGAATACAGACCAGGCACCCCCAAAACCTGCTTTGGGCACTGGAAAATAACATTTGGGCAGGTTTTGGGTTGGTTTGCAGGCCAAGGGCGGCTTTGAGGGTACAGACTAGGGAGTCCCCAAACCCTGTTTTGGGTGCTGGAAAATAACATTTGGGCAGGTTCTAGGTTGGTTTGCAGGCCAAGGGGCGCAACGTGTCCAAATGAGTCAAGGGGCCGAAAGTGTGCAAATGAGTCTTTTCCGTGAGAATACAGACCAGGCACCCCCAACCTGTTTTGCGCGCTGGAAAATAACATTTGGGCAGGTGTTGGGTTGGTTTGCAGGTTCAAGGGGCCGAGTTTCCGTGAGAATACAGACCAGCAACCCCCAAAACCGGCACTGGAAAATAAACATTTCAGCAGGTTTTTGGATGGATGGATGGATGGATGGATGGATGGATGGATGGATGGATGGATGGATGGATGGATGGATGGATGGGGGGTGGGTGGATGTATAGGTGTGTGGATGGACGGATGAGAATACAGACCAGGGCGCACCCAAAACCTGTTTTGGGCAGTGGAAAATAACATTGGGGCAGGTTTCGAGTTGGAGGCCAACAAGCCAAAAGTGTCCAAATGAGTCTTTTCCTTGAGACTACAGAGCAGGGCACCCCCCAAAACCTGTTTTGGGCACTGGGAAATAACATTTGGGCAGGTGTTGGGTTGGTTTGCAGGCAACCAGCCAAAAGTGGCCAAGCGTGTTCAAATGAGTCTTTCCTTGAGAATACACAGACTAGGTCACCCCAAAACCTGTTTTAGGCATTGGAAAATAACATTCGGGCTGGGTCGTTGGTTCCCAAAGCAGGCTTTTGACGCATGGCTTTAGTGGTGTTGTCGACGGAGGGTTGTCGACCATGTGCGCCCCACTGTGGGCGCGACAGAAAGCGCAAGCTTCGCGAAAGGGCGCCAGAAGGCAAACAAAAAGACAAAATAATTTCGACCAACGCCCATATATACATATATATTTTTCTATGCATATCATTTACCTTAAAGTCTCAATGAGAGATGCGTAACTAGAGCATATGTAGTCACACAATATCCCTAAAGGTCTCAACCCAAGGACAACCTCGAGACGTCGCCCGACACCAGGCCGCTGCCCCGCGGCGGAGCTGCTGAAGCGCGGCGACGCCGCGATGGCCGCGGCCATGGCGGGGGGGGGGGGGCCTTGTCGGGTGGGTTGTTGTTGTTGTTGTTGTTGTTGTT
>CAUJNA010003838.1:1295731-1298231 GCA_963377175.1 Effrenium voratum | reverse complement strand
AAACAGAAGCCCTAAACAAACCCCCTAAATACTGTTCCAACCCAAAAGCCGCCCGCAGCCAATACTAACCTTCCCTTTCGAAACTCTAGCCAGCCTAAACCCAGCAAAAAAGCCCGCCCGAAAGAAACCCAAGCCACACCCAAGCCCACCCTGAGGAATCCTTGAAACCCCTGTCTAAATCAAAGCTTCTAGTGATTGTGGAAAACGATGCTGGGGATGTTGACGGTGCTTGTGTAAAGGGATGCATGTGGTTTGTAAATGGACGCCATTTTAGCGCCTGCCGAAAGGTCATGGCGGACTACAAGCACCGCCTGCGGACCATTGACTCCGCCGTCGCCGAGGCATGGCAGTCCGAACGAGTCGCGTCTACCCAGACCCTTCCGTCGGCTGCATTCTCGTTGTTTTCTCGAGTTATTTGGAATGGGTTTGATGTTTGTTCAGCTGCGTGTCTTCGGCTTTTGTTGGATGGCTTGGTTTCCCACCCACCAAGAAAAGGGTCTAAACTGGAAGCTCCCCTCAAACACCGCAAATAACGACCAAGAAGGGGAAGGCTCACATTTCGCCTTCTGAAAGAAGAATTCCAGAAGCTCCCAGAAGGCCGCTGCAAATGAAACTAAAGCTTCCGAAAGTGTTCGATTGGAGCTTCCAATCGGGGGACTTCTTGATTCCAGCAAGAGCGCAAGGAGGTAAACCGAGCTCACTCATCAAAAAAAGGTCTCCCGTATTTCTGGTTTTCGGGTGTTCTTTTCTCGACTATCATGAAGGTGATGGTTCAAAGCCAGGCTTCCCGTCTTTGAATTTCTCTTGAGCCGGGCGGATCCTTACGGCCCCGCGTGCCCAGAGCGCTGCTTTGGAGGAGGCTCAGGAGGCCCAGGCGCGGGAGGGCGGACGGATTCTTGCCGCGAGACGTTTGCCACGTGTGGGCGTGAGAACCACCGTTCACATGTGGCCATGGGTCAGTCGTATCCTATGCCTCCGGATGAACACCCATGTACCACCCATTTTGATGTTCACCAGGGTACAGTGTGATGACTCGCGGCCATGTGGGTTTTCTTTCTGCAGCAGGGGAGGGGGCCAAAGGCAAAGCCCAGTAGATTGCCCACGGAGAGATGCCCAAGCAAAGACAGCAAAGACATTCCATTGGGGAGTGACGTGGGGGGACGAAACCGGGGGGGCCTCCCAATGTACGCATGACCATAGAAGGGTATAGCATTTTTGTTTGAACCGTGGCACTTGAAAAGTTGCTGCGATGCTCATCCCAAACCACCCCCGCAATGCAACCCCTGGTGGGAATCCCCAGAGAACCTAGGATTACAATTGGGAGGACCATTTTTTTTAGGATTTTTGTTTTTCTTTTTTTTTTAGGAATTATTTTTGTTTTTCAGGGTAGGGTGGGTGGCTTTTCGGCTTTTTGGCTTTTGTGGCTTTTACGTGGGTTTTTGTGGCTTTTGTGGCTTTTCATTTCGCATCCGCTGGCTTTTTGGCTTTGTGGCTTTTGGCGGCTTTCTGGCTTTGGCTTTTTGCATCCTCTGCTTTCCCGTTTTTGGCCTTGGCTTCCTGCATCCTCAGCATCGCAAGTTCCTCTCTGGTGCCCCCCGCCACCCCCCTTTCGATTAAAATGCACGCCTAATTGAATCATCACTTTTTCGATCATCATGCGACAGCTGCTTTTTAGATTCTTTGGCTGCCGTTTTACAGGGATTAGTTTGCCCGTATTTGAATCCTCACTTTTACCATGAGGCCTTGGCGCAGAGGCACTGATTCCCCCCCCGCTGTTTTTTTTTAAATATTTTTTTTTGGCCCATTGAATCATCACTTTTTTCAATCATCGGTAGGGGCTGCCGCCCCCCCCAAATCCTCTAGGCGATTTTTTGGACTTTTGCCCCTAATTGAATCATCACTTTTTCGATCATCATGCGACCGCTACTTTTTAGATTCTTTGCCCCCTAATTTTTCGATCATCATGGGGCTGCCGCCCCCCAAACTTCCGCTATTTTTTAGATTTTTGCCCCTGATTGAACCATCATTTTCGATCTACAGGGATGAGTTTGCCCGTATTTTAATCCTCACTTGTACCATGAGGCCTTGCCGCAGAGGAACTGATGACCCCCCCCGCTGCTTTTTTAACATATTTTTGGCCCTAATTGAATCATCACTTTTTCAATCATCGTGGGGGGGGCTGCCGCCCCCCCCCAACCCCCCCGCTATTTTTTGGACTTTGTGCCCCTAATTGAATCATCATTTTTTCGATCATCATGCGACCGCTACTTTTTAGATTCTTTGCCCCTAATTGTTCGATCATCATGGGGGGGGCTGCCGCCCCCCCCAACCCCCCCGCTATTTTTTAGACTTTTTGCCCCTGATTGAATCATCACTTTCTCGATCTGCAGGGATTAGTTTGCCCGTATTTGAACCCTCACTTGTACCATGAGGCCTTGGCGCAGAGGCTCTCATGCCCCCCCCGCTGCTTGTTTATATTTTTTTGGCCCTATTTGAATCA